>JAYJMB010048658.1:0-10973 GCA_036873735.1 Pouteria campechiana
AGAGAGAGAGAGAGAGAGAGAGAGAGAGAGAGAGAGAGAGAGAGAGAGAGAGAGAGAGAGAGAGAGAGAGAGTACGCTGATTTTCGGTGTGAGCGGGTCATAACCCGACCCAGCAGAGGCGAAGCTGACGCCTGTAAGCAGCTCTTCCACGCTTAGCGTCTCGTCCAGATACGGCGGTATCGCATCCTTCAGTCCCATGAATGAAGCTGCACCAAGCACACATGCCCCCATTAACAGCAGTGTATATAGAATACAATCCAAACCGTCCAAAACACGGCCATAACCATCCAAATAGTGTCGAAAGCTTCCTACAGGGCGTCATCTGTGTTGGGACTGAAAGCATAAAAGATTCATATTGCTTAGCATGCCCCCATATGCTCTCATTGAACTTACCGGCGAAATCTGTCAGAAGCCGTCCGTTAGTGAACCTCCCCGTGGGTAAGTGCTTTATAAAATCCCTTCCATAGGGTGGAAAATCGCTTTTGAAAATGGTCTGCACGTAGTTATTGTTGCCGGGATCGACGGTCGAGTCTCCGAAGACGTAGATCGCTGTGATATTGAATGATTGGTTCTGGCTACTATTATTGCTGGCGATGAGGGCCGGAGCTGAAGAAGGAAGAGAGGATAGAAAGAGAACGAGAAGAACAGAGTGGCAGAGTGCGAGAGCAGACGTCCCTTTGGCCATTATTCTCAGACGCAGGACGGCATGGGCAGTTGCCGAGTCCTTTATTACAGGAGCGCTGTGTGATTCTCCTTCACTCGTCAGGACTGCATGGCGAAAATGCCCTCGCTTCTGATGTGATTGCTTTCCGACCACTGCGCTCGTGCGTCCCCGCAAAGTGGGGCCCACATGATGAGGTGATTTCGCGAGCTTCACAAGTGTTTGGTTAAGTGGCTCTTACAAAGTGGCTCCGCATGTGATTCCTGCAAAGGCCTGTTTGGAAAGGTGGCTTTTACACATTTAAATTCTATTTTACGCCCTTTAGATAACACATTTTTAAGTCAAATAAGTCAAAAGTCACATCTATATTTCCTTTCTTGTTTGTTTTTTCTCCTTGATTCGTCTAAACATGCTACCAGGAGGCATAGCAACTTTTTTATGGTAGATTTGGGATTCCTAACTATCTCCAATGGGCTTAACCACTGATTAATGAGTTACGTACAGAATTTTGCTTTGGTTAGAAAATATCGACCATTAAAAAAATGGAAATGGCGGGGCTGCATAATTATTAAATTGCCTTAGTTGGGAGGTAGCCGGTCTGCACAGAGAAAATTGGTCACAGATTACAAATAGCAAAGGGTGGTTATACGTTAGTTGGCTATAGATGCATGGTTGCTCCCATTTAAGGTAGACCATCATTTTAGTGCATGTCTCAAGATAATTGCTCAATCTTCGGCGCATTATTGTGTCAATGGGAAGAGAAGTGCTCGACTCGAATTATGTTGGAATGTACTCCGAAGATAAGTACCAGTCAGCAATGCTGAGTCCCGCTTTCGAATGTGAAAAGCATTAACAACCAGCTAATTTGGACCACCTACCGATGACATGCTTATTGCTGAGCTCGACGACGTATGCTGGAAGTTCATATAGAAATTATAAGTGGTTAGAATTCCGTGCATGCAGTTCCGTCTAGAGGTTAACCATGATGTGTGCATTTGCATCGATCGAAACTTATTGGGTACATAATCACCTCATTTCCGTCAAAATTCAAGCTGATACAACCATCATATAAATAAATAGAAGTCCACTTGACTCAAAAACCCAAGTTTACCATGTGAGAAATCTCTATACAAGAATATAAGCGAAGACAGCTTGACAATGATGTTTCAAAGTTGTACATGCGCTTTTTTAAAAAATTCTCGACAGCTGTAGTCTTACCGGCCAGAAGAAAAAAAAAATAAAAGAATAAAAAAAGGAAGAAAGAAAGAAAGAAAGAAAGACATAAAAGAAAAAGATAGAAAAAAAACTGTACCTCTTTCTGTGGTGAACGTGCTAGTTCTAGATCAATCATACAGCGCTCAGGCCACTGGTGGAGAGTGCAAAAAAATAAAAAATAAAAATCCAAGCCCTTTTATAGCTCAATACTGATGCGCTTCTTAATATTAACCAGAAGTCTGCATGTGCTGGCCATTGTTTGCAACTTTGCATGCCCCGGTTCATCAGCTTTATATCATTTGGGAATTGGATGTTTATTTACAAGTATAAAGGATTAGATAAGCTATCCTCCTCTGGGACTCTATTCTGCGATAACATTGCTTAACTTATTTTTGATATTTTTAATTTTTTCATAGTTACTTATATTTTTTTTTGTCATTTTTCATCATTATTTTATCTATTTAGCCTTTATTTTCTTTGTGATTGCCTTATCATATTGCTTTTAGCCATCCATCTCGTTCTTTCCTACTTTTTAATTTCTTGTACACTGCAAAAGTGTGCGATTCCTGAGCACTGTGCAATTGGCAACAGTTACCCAAAACCCAGTCCAACCGTACCGTCAAGCCAACTTTTGCATGCCTAGAGGCTCAAAATTCTGATTTGAGGGAACTTCTTGTTTCAATCATTTGGGAGGAGGTATGCGGTTGTCATTTTGTCAGCCGTCCAATAAATGCCAGTCAGCCTGGTCGTTGCCTATCAAATCAACATAATTTTGGGTCATAATGCACAGGGCAGTTGGTCCATGGACCTGTTTTTTGTGTGCCCTCGATGCAGTCTCCAGGAATTTTGGGGTCTCTGCTTGTTACACGTTATCCTCTGCATGAACGGGGAGACTCGAAACTTCTGACAGTTACACAAACGAGTGACACGCGTATCCTGTTTACGATTCATTTCCACTTTCCCCGAAAAATAAATGGAATGTTTCTTTCATGTGGAAAGCAAAGGGTGCACTACTCACAAATCTCGCATGAAGAAGTAAGCCGACTTTGTACTCTGACAGCCTGTGATGGATGATACGTAAGAAAAGTTGGGGGTGTGGGGAGGGGGTGGAAAGCAAATTTGCGAAGGAAAGAAATGATCTAATAGGAAAGCAAATTTGCGAAGGAAAGAAATGATCTAATAGAATAGGAATTAACGATAAAAGTAAAATAAATATATTTTTTAGATTATAGAAAAACCGAGGAATGATAATAAATTAAAAGCAAGATTGTTGAGATTGTTAGAATAAATAAATATAAAATGATTTTTTTATCTCTTTTCTTATTAATTACCCAAGACTGTGGGGGGACACTGGATCCCACAGCCATAATTATTGCATCCGATAGCTAAAAGAATCATGTGGGGGATCGCATAGGGAACGTGCTCAACTTGGGGTGCTAAATAATGTGAGGTGTCAGCCACGGTATCAGCCTATGCCTATGAGGTGATGATATTCGGAGCATGTGCTTATTTAATGGATTGAACCAATGCCATTGACCTCCTTAATTCAATGGTTCACAATGCCAATATTCATCCATGGTGGATGGATGAAAATGGCAATAAAGAAGATGATGAGATAAAGACCTCCTAAGACCATGGCTAGCCCCCAGTAGAAAGAAGGGAGTCTTTACAGTAGCATTCTAATTTCGCGTTGGCATGACGCGACCGGAAAAGCTGCCCGAGACATGCATGCATGGGGAGAACTCAATGCATTGAATTCCCAAGGGAGTCGTCAGCTTTCATGGATTCATTGAGGGGTTTGCACCATCGAAGTAAAGGCTACCACCTGACCAATTCAAATCATCAAAATTGAGTACTTGACAAATTGTGTCTTGCGACCAAACTGTTTCAAAGCTGTAAGCGCCGGCATCACAATCCTAAGCACTAATTTGCCCTAATTTGGTCAATTTGAGATTGCCCAGCCGATTTGGATATTTTCCAAAATTGTTCTACTAGTTGGAAACAGGCATAATGTAAAGCATAACATTACTAATTCTAAAGATCTTTGTTTGAGCAATTTAGGTTCTCAATTAGGATCCTCAAATTACCCTGATTTGATCTCTATATGATTAATTTTATCTGTATTTATAAGATTACTATGCCCAATCGTATATTATAAATTAATGTATTTTTTATTCTAACACATTTATATTTATCATAATTTATCTTGTGAATTTTGTAGAGATTCAAATTATATTTTAAAACTTTTCAATTTATCTCCATGATATCTAGTGATATATTTATAGCTGGCTATTTTGAAAATACTCCTTTAGACCAAGACGCACGAATTAAAGGTCCGGAATTGAGTAAGCCTTACACCACGTGATATTTACTAAACAAAAGAAAACCTTAGATGGTCTAATGGAGAAGGTAATTGTGCAATTAGTGGCACGCTCCACAATTAAATGTCAATCAGCCGATGCAGCGAGTGTCCAATTTGTGCCCACGAGCTGAAAACAGGGGAATGGGAACATTCAGAAATCGATGATTCTGATAAGAGATTCACAACCAGATCCAGGCCCACAATGGTTGCTGCTTTTTCAGGCCGGAAAGCTGGCTTGTAGATGTACCCTGAGTCATGCAGGCTTTGTATAAAAACATGGGAGCTTTTAGGTTGAAACCCGCACCATTTTTTGTTTTCTAGTTCTGCAAGATGAGAATTGCAGCGATTATTCAGGCAATTACGCCAGTGCGACGCAGATCGAAAATGGGAGAATTGTTTTGATATGGCAGCCAAACAAGAGTAACATGGTTTTAAGACACATCCCAACCTTTTTTTCTACTTTTGTTGTAATATAACCTTCAAAGTCAACCTCGAGTTCACTCACCAGAGGATAACGTAAAGCCGCCTCACATCAAGGAAAAACAAGGGATCAAAGTCAGTCTTCCGTACATTGATTTGGGCCGCAGAAGACATTCTCGGTATCAGGAATCGATGATGAATAGGGTGCATTTTCAATGAATTTCTTGCGGAATCGGACACCTTCGTACTCACGGAATTCAGAGAACCATTACAAAACAGCATCAGATACGAGGCATTGCTGCAAAGACAAGGTTAACATCCCCCTTGGGTCATGAGCCGATGATGCACGGGTGCCCATTTCCAATTAACTTCGTTTGTGTCACAATAACAGAGAGAGGATTACGCACCAAACTATGAATATCATCATAACCAAAGCTTGTTTTGAAGATGAGTGAAATCCCCCATGAAACAATGAACCCATAAACATACGAATTATGGATTTTGAGCTACATCCTCAGTAAGGCCAAGCACTTTTATATCTTTATATAAAACCCCATAAAAAAAAAACATTACTGTTTAGCGCAGCTCGTAATTTATGTTTCTTGATTTCGTTATTAGGGAGTGACACAGATGCTTATTTCTTAGGCAACGGGGCTAATGCACCCCATCTCAGGGAATTTAGAGGAAGTGCTTGCAATTGTAACTGCCTAAGGGGAGTCATTTGCATTTTAAAATGCTTTTAGACTCGGTCTTGTGAGAATACAGAGTCTACTCTCCCCACCATATTAATTTCCTTCAAAGCAATTGTTGCCATCGGCCAGTCATTTGTTTATTCATTTATACTTTGACAATGGAGGTGAATCTTTAAATGTACACATAGCAAAGTTGCGTAGTACTTCCAAATCATACGAGTCATCAACCGAAATACAAAGATAGTAACAATCTTGGAGATAGTGATGACTATCCGCAATCATTTAAGTTGCTTATTTTCAATCGTTATTATATCAGTAGTCGATGTATTAGCCAACATCGACTACTGCTTAACGATTGGAGTGATCAACGTTTGAAGAACTTTCATTAGGTCCCCTTGAAATTTGAAACTCAAGTCAATAGAAATATTCTGTAATATCCCTTAGTAGAGACCCATATTTTCAGAAGTAAACAAACCCCTTCCTTTGCACTGCAGAAACATCTCTAAAATAAGAAATAAAACTGGTTTTTTTTTTATCTGTTTGATGTTGAATTCCACGGGAATAGAATGCCCTCTGAAGTATTAAATAATAAAGTCAGGTTAAAAATAAGCAACCTAAATGATTGCTGCTATCATACAAGTCAATCGAAGAAACTTCAGGCAGTTCTCGCTCGCCAATCGCATTGAATATTACCCACGAAATATGCTAGTTGTTTGGAGCCAAAGTTACATACCAGGATCTAAGCATGGATAAATATCAGTTGAGTCATTCTAATTGGGAGATCCTCCTGCTGCTGCCTTCATAATATTCATTTGATTGCCCCACTTTTCTCCATCTTACGGGGAGGTAGCTTTAGGCAATATTTCATGGCTGCCATCAAGGTAGACGGCTGCCCCACGCCAGACAAGCTATTGGAGGATGTCTGGGCTAGTTTCATTGCTGGCGATGGACCAAATATGCACAGCTCCCATCAAGATGAAATTGGGAAGACGTCAATATCATCTTGTACATGGGAGGAACTGCCAGATCTTGAGAAAAGTAATGGATCTTCTGAGCTTCTGCAAAGACTCCCAAGTCTTGAGAGATGGATGGGAGCTGCCTGTTGGGAAGAGCTGCTTGAAGGGATCATGCTGCCAAATGGTAATAAGACTTCCCTCAATCATCATAATTCCAATAATGGTGGTGGTGTGACTTTAAAACCCAAAACTGTGAGAGCAGAAAGGGTGGTAACCCAGCATTTCAGAGGAGTGAGGAGGCGGCCATGGGGCAAGTTCGCGGCAGAGATAAGGGATTCATCAAGGAAAGGAGCTCGAGTTTGGCTAGGGACATTCAAGACGGCAGAAGAAGCTGCCCTAGCTTATGATAAAGCTGCTCTGCAAATGAGAGGGCCACGGACTTTCCTAAATTTCCCTCTGGAGATGGTCAACAAAGCTCTGGGAGGTATTGATGAGGAGCAATATTCGAACTGGACCTCAATATCTTCCCAAGAAAGTAACATCTATGAGAGTGATGAACTTTCTTGCCCATCTCTGAGCTGCACTGACACCTCAGATAATCCTCGGAAACGAAAAGTAAGTGGGTGGAATGCTAATGAAATTAATTTTGAATTGACCACATGGAAGAGACAAGCATGCTTCGAGGAGATGCTCAGGAAGGACTTGGAAGTGGTAGAATTAGAAGACCTGGGAACTGATTGCTTAGAGAGTTTATTGTCCTCTTTATGATAGGATCCGAAATACTCATGAGAAAAGTTAAAACAAGTAGTTGGTTTGTGAATATTAGTGCTACAAATGTGATGCTTTGAATCTATTTAGAATGTTTGGAAAGACTTTTGGCAGTCTGGGTGATAACAATGGCCCAAGTTTACCATCTTAGAAGGTGGTTGGATTCTTTCATAATTCTCATTCAAGCGGTAATTGTGTCTGTATGTAAGACAAAGGAAAATGAATTAGTATGTACTAATGTAATATAAGAAAGGAAGCCGTTACCATTTACATTGTTATTTTAGAATGCACTCACATATGCAGGGATGTAGCATCTTGGATAATTGTTTATATGTTTCTATTCATCTCCATTTCATAAATTCTTTGTTTTTGTTGCTTTTTTCTTTTTCTTTTTTCTTTTTTCTTTTTTTTTTTTTTTGTGGTGGGTGGGGGTTGGGCAGGGTAAATTGATCATGTTTGTTTCCATGTCTCAGGAAAAGGAAACAGTTACTGAAAAATCAAAACATGAAACTTGGAGACAATGACCAAGAGAGATTATATGATTGATTCAACTGCCTAACTTGTCTTAGTTTCAAGATTCACTGGCTGAACTACAATCTTGTCAATAGTTGCTAGTCCAATGATAGCACTTTTTTAATAGATGTTCTGTTTGGAGCAGAAGAAACATACAAAAACATTAAGAATGGAAATGCAGCAATGAGGGCAACATTAAGGCACATGGGACCAAGATGTTTCAATGCTGATCAAGCGAAAAATGTTATAGCCTTCAACTCTGTGGAATAACAATAAGAATAGAAACAATAACTTGCAAGCACTACAGAACCTCAGAATCCATGTCCATAAGATTGTCAAAATAGTAGTGTTAATATATTTGTTTCTTTAGAACTCTCATGGCATATCTGTACCCATCCATGACATAATGCCAAAGATACTTTCAAGAAATACAACATCTATACAAATTGGCCAGAACAGTCATACTATCATGAGAAGTATAAAGTTCTCACAAAATAGCTTCACTGAGGATTACAATATAAAAATAAAATGGAAGCATCGAGCTCACAGATGGTTAACTTATTGATGTCTTCTTCTTCGAGACCTAAGGCGTCGACGAAAGAGGCCAAAAGCGATAACACAACCAAGAAGAACCACTTCCATCATCAGAAGCATCTTCAATTCTGTCAAGTGGAAATTCAGATTAATGACTTTCTCAGATTAACGACTTTGTCAAACTTCCAAAACACAAAACTATAACAAATCAAATAAGGCAGCGCACCTTTTAGTTTCTGTATCAGGTCTTCGAAGTTGCTGTGAATCTTTTCTGCTTGTAAAATTACACTGTATGGATTTGTTGCTGTCAAGTTATACGAGTAATTATTTGCTACCACATAACCATTCCTGATGCATGTGTTCGGACAATTGATTCTGCCACCATACTCATCACTTCCATCACAGCAGTCTATAAGGAGATTAAAAAGTGAGATCATTAGCAGTCCTAAAACATAAGGTCAACCAAACAGAATGAAATTTATGATCAAGCACTATTTACTTAAAAATAGTGATTAGTGTGTACAGATCCATTGCATAGCAATCCTACTTGGAAAGGAATCAGCAAAAGAAGTTGTCAGATTACTTACCACAGATCCCATCATTGACTCGAGAAGAAAACAAAAACTGAGATTTGCTTCCAACATTTCTACAATAAAATCTGCCATCTGGACAGGCAGAAGTTCCTGGCAAAGAAAATTGACAACAGAGGGTTAAAACAAAAGTCATCAAATAGAATCATAACCCAAAAGATCTCAACAAACAAAGACTATGGCCTATCTTTTTTCATCAGATTTAAAAGAAAAATCCATCAACCATTCATCATGAGATATTTGTTGTGGGGTGAAGACTTGTTTTCAAATAAGACGCGCTGTAGAAATGCAATGGATATGAGGGTGGTACCACAGATTGATTGCATATTAGACAAATGACTAACACTGAAGTCCTCCATTTTCCAAGAAGGTATTGTAACAGTGCAACGGATCCTCATAACTGGTGCATTCAGCACTGGCATGCAGCAATGCAAATCGACTGGCCAAATTCTGCATCCCAATCTGAATCACCACACTTAACTATCAGATAAGTAGACAAAAGAACCTCTCTCTCTCTCTCTCTCTCTCTCTCTCTCTCTCTCTCTCTCTCTACACTTTTCAATGGCCCTTATTTCAATTCTACACATTTCTTTTCTGGTGTTTCAGTCAATTCTATAATTTTCTTATGGAATGGCAGTCAATTCTACATTTTAATTAATTTAATCTTCTGACATAACATCTACCACACTAATAGGTTAATGCTTGAGCATCAAACATCATAAGAATATCAATAACCTTTAAACCTGTTCCCGCACCATTTAAAAGCAATGAACAAATAAGCAACACTTAACAGATTAGATGTTTGGTGAGAAATTAGTGCAATTTAAACTGAAATGATTGATTTTACTATAGATATGTCATTGGAGAAGGGCCCCATCTTCTTACATTATCTCAGCTTTCCCCCAAAAAATGCTAATTGTTAAAATTCTTTTGTTCCTGCAACATAAACGGCTAGAAGCCTAGAACAGATTGCAAGCCATCCCAAATAAAGAAAAATGACACTTACGACTGGAGAAGCTACAAATTACCAGCACACTTCCACTGAAAATCACCCAACATTTATTTTGCGGTTTAAAAATGAAAATATCAAATGGCCAAATTTCATAAAGAAAAGTACACAACACAAATCAGAAATTCTAATCTTTCAACGTCATAACCCACATCTGTACAGTTTCGACGTGTCTGCGCATCAAGCGCAGGTAGCAGCCCGAGCACCGAAACAACCTCCCGTGTAGCAATGAATGAGCGAGAGCCTACCAATTGGGGGCGAAGATTAGGGTTTTCATCACATACCGGGCTCGTCCGTACCGTCAACGCAATCGCAGAATCCGTCGTTGAGGCGATCCCTTGAGAAGGACTTCGAGCCGTCTTTGCACGGGATGACCGCACTCCGCAGGTAGTACATCTCGTCTGGCCGTAGAAAAATCCATGGCGTTATTCTAATTTCTAACCAGCTACCAAGCACGATAAAAACACTGGTGTTTCTTGTTGCTAACGTGCGCCGCGGCGCGGGGGGAAGTGAGACAAAGGGCGCAGGACAGAATCATCCGTACCTTTCGGGGAGACTCCGAGCAGCGGAGAAGCTGCGAGTGTGGATTGCAGAGTGGAAGCGATGAGAACATAGATAGAGATGAGAGAAACGAAGCTCGAGCTTGTCGCCATTGCAGGCTTGCAGCCCGGAAACCCTGTTCCGCGGGGTTACCAAAATCCCACGGCGCATGTTAGAGGCTAGCGACAAGAGATATGAAGTTGACGGGTTTGCATGGCCGGTGTTGAAAACTTTTTTTTTTTTCTAAGTCTATGAAATTGATCTGGGAAGCTATATATATATATACATATTATATATATATATAAGATTTTGATTTAGTGAGAAGCTTCACACCAAAGTTTATCGTGAGAAGCCCCTTCTCACCATTCGATGGTCATGCCTTATCATAGCCGTCCAACCCACATGTCCAAAAAATTAAAACTTGTTGTGCCTTTTTTGCCCTCGCCCTCACGCCCGCAGACGAGAGAGCCTCCTCGTAGCGCCGAACCTAGACAATCGCCAGCCAGCCAGCTAGACGTCGTTGCACACATTTTCAAAAACAGCCTTCCCATGACCTAAGTCGCACCCCTCTACAAGATGCCTTGCCCTAGCCCATATCAGGAGGAGGCAAAAAAATCACCTTTGACCTTCCAGCCGGTTCAATTTCAATTTTCTCTCTCATCGGATTGCCCATCCTAAAAATCTCTCTCTCTTCGGTGCCCCACACTAGCAAT
>JAYJMB010048669.1:0-29932 GCA_036873735.1 Pouteria campechiana
ATCGACCCTTGCATAAGCACACTAGACTATACATCGACCGTGCACTTGCGAGGTATTAAATTTGAGCCATCACTTATTTGGTGCATAGCCAATAAAAATATATATTTAGCCCATGGATTTAGTTTTATTCGCCCTTTACTAGGTAAGTGAACATAAATGTTTATTTTGTGCTTAAAAATACTATTTTGTTGAGGTGTATCAATGCAAGTAGTTTGATGATAAATACCTTTTTCTACAAAAAAAAACTTCAAAGTACTCCTTTAAAATACTTAGTGCCATTATCTGTATGAAGAATTCCAATTTTTGTTAGAAATTAGGTTTCAACCATCAAATACAAATTTTAAAATAACTTCTCAACTTCATATTTTTTACTCATCAAATAAGCCCTACATAAAACAAGTATGATCATCAATAAACGTCACAAACCATTTATTGCTAGAAGAAGTATTGATCCTTAAGAGACCCCAAATATTACTATGGATTAAGTAAAAAGGTTTCAAGGCTTGATAAGACCTTGGAAGATAAACTATTCTATGACTTTTTGATAAAATGTAGTTTTCACAATGAAATTTAGAGTGGTGTATTCCATAAAATAAACTAGGGAATAATCTTTTAAGATAAGGAAAACTAGGATGCACTAATCTATAATGCCAAGGTATAATTTGGTCTTTAACAAGAATAAAACTAATACTACTAAAGCATTGAGCTTTTTAATTCTTAGAGACTTCGGCTTCAAAATAGTAAAGACCATCTATCACTCTAGCACTATCAATCGTCCTCCTCGAGTTCCGGTCCTTAAAAACACAATGAGATTCAAAAAAGTTGACACGATAATTAGAATCTCTAGATAGTTCACTAACTAAAAGTAAATTACAAGCAAGTTTAGGTACATAGAAAATAGACTTAAAGAAAAATAGTTTGAGACAGATCAACCGACCCTTTACCAACTATAGGGGAATAGGAACCATCTGCTATATGAATTTTTTCATGACTAGAATAAGGATTATAAGTATAAAACAAACAAGAAAACTTGTTAAATGATCAGAAGCTCCTGAATCAATTATCCAAGGAGTAGAGGAAAAGTGACAAGATACAGCCTTAGGAGTACCTGTTTGAGCTAGAGAAGCATTAGGAGTACCCAACAAACTAGAGTTGGATTTCAACAGTTTCAAAAGTTAATCCATTTGTTCCTTGTTAAAGTGAACAGATTTGACCTCATGTGCAACAAGAGAGAGATTAAATCCACCTTCATGTGATCACTTCCAATTTGTTGGTTTTCCATGAATCTTCAAGCAGGTGTCATACATATGGCATAATTTGTTGTAATGACCATAGCAAATGCGAGGTTTTTCATCAAGCCTTTTTGAAGTGGATCGACAATAGAACCAATAGCCAGTGTAGAATTTTCGACTATGTTGGCAAGGTTCTTCTTGTCGAGCAAGACTATGCAGCAACTTTCCTCACGCCATACTTCAGAAAATACTTCCCAAATAGATGGGAGTGGTTGCCTACCTATTATCCTTCCTCTAACCTCATTGAACTCAACATTAAGGCCATTTAAAAATTTAAAAATATGGCTATCATCTACCGTCTTCTTATAGTGGTTACAATTTTTTATGGATTTCCACTCATAATCATTTAACAAATGTAATCCTGGGAAAGGCATTTTAAGAAATTAAAATATTTAGTGAAACTATCCTCGCCCTAGCAGATTTCTCTAAGCTTCAGTGTCAATTCATACACTTGGGATTAATTCCCCAAGTTAGAGTACATTTGGTTGACATTGTCCCAAAGCTCCTTAGCCATGTGATATCACATATAGTTGTAGCTGATGTCCTCCTTCTTCTCTCCTATCGAGTAGCCAATTTTTCCCTTTTCACGGATATACATGTGCAAACACTAGACCAACGCAAGAAGTTTTCTCCATTCAGCCTTATAGTGGTAATCTAGATGGACTATGGGATTTTAAATTAGGTGCATGTGTTATTGTGGCTTTTGGCAGGTTGGTAGAGTTGTTGGTTGCTTTCTCAATAATATTAATGGACTCGAATACAGCTTCAGACATGGTGGATGGTTGGAGGGGTTTAGGCTGAAGCAAATTGAAGAAATGTCTAGGGTTCATTCTTGCTCAAAGGAATCGGTGTTTCTTTTATACCATATGAGCAAATATTGGGAATAAACTTATGAATTGTATTTTAGTATATTGAGAGGGTGTACAATTAAACAGGAACACAAAAGATCTATTCTATGAAATAATATCTATACAAATCAATTATCCTAATTACATTCCTAAAATATCTTACACACAATCTTCTATATTTACAAGCCTATGACCCAAAATATTTAGTTTTAATTATCAAATATCTTCCAACAATAATTGAGTCTTTAGGTGGACTATTGAGATATCAATAGGATGGTTGTAGTTTAAATAGGGTCTTGTTATCTTATGTCCCATCATTATTACATTTGTGTTGAATTTGATACTTTGTTATTTGGTTCATAAGAAAATGAGAGGGTTGAGCAAAGCCATTTTGAGTGTTATGGTTGCCTTTCATATATTGCATCATGCTGATTTAGAGAAGCTTGTTATTTAATTAGTTATATCATTTTTGTTGTAAAGCATGATTCTTTATTAAGTCATTTGGGATGATTAACTTCCTAATTAGTCTAATGGCATCGATTCTATGATCAAGTTAGATCCATTGGTTCTTTTGATGACTTTGTTGTTGTTATGGTGGTTGAGTCATTTAGTAGTCATGAGGTGTTTATGGAAGTTTAGACGTAGTCATAATTGGTTCCTATTGATAGAATGACACTTATCTATTTGGTAGTTGTGAAATGAGTGGTTGTAATCGAACAAATCATTGTAGATCTTATGCTTTTTGGGGCTCAATCAACCAGTTTTATCTTCTAATAGTGAAGACTTCCTAATCCGCTTCATTGACAAGTTATGCATCAACATGTTCTAAACAATTGATCAGTTTAGATCACCCTTGATTGGAGCAAATCCTTTGAATCAAATGCTTCCCATCGTGTTGGTCATTGAGTGTCATAACTTGGATGGTTCTACTAGTTTAGGTTTGATGTTACCTATTGGTACTAAAACAAAATGTATGGCAAAAAAAAAAAAAAACCAAACAAGATTAGAAGATTAAATGGATGTGCAAGTATAGAAAGAGGATTACTGTGGAAGTACACAAGCATACACAAAATGAACATACAAGGATTATAGTGGTTCAAGCCCACTCGGCACTTACTATACTCTCCAAGGTATCCCCAACATTGAATTCCACTATTCACATATAGAATTACACCTCCTTTAGTTTTTTGAGATTACCAAAAACCCTTATACCACCTAGTCTTTTCGAGCTTACAAAAAACTCCTACACCACACTACTACTACAAAGATCCTCTTTCTTTTGTAGCAGAAACCAAAATGGTCACTGGTGCAAACTCTCTATAGTATCGTACCATAAGACTAGCTTAAAGATTCAATACCTTAATAGCCTAAACCCAAGAGAGGGAGCATAAAAAATGCAAGAACAAATCTAAAAGAATAAAGAAGGAACTAGAAACAAAGCAATACAAGAAACTTATAGGAAACTAAAGCTCCCCTACCTTATCATTAAAGAAACAATGCCATAAGTACACTATACAAAACTTGCCCACAAGACTTATTCTACAACTCAGGTTCTAGTCTCTTACAAAAGAGTACCCATGGGTTTATATAGTACATAATGTTAACCAATTAGGCTACATGTTAGCTTAGCCTCAAGCCATATGTCCCTAATTTACTCATTTAGAAACATATGTCCTATATCTAAAGGTTCATGTGCCCTCCAAGGACACATGTCCCACTTTACCTCTCTCTATGGGAGAGGTGGGCTAAGTCTTCCCTCTCTTAAGAGAGTGGCCTTGACTACCAAGGACTTAGTCCAAGCCCTCGCCACATGAGCTTCACGTGTGCACTACACATACTGTAATGGTCCATGTCATTTCCATGTAACAATCGCATCATTCCATGCCATGTGGAATCCTAGAAAAATCATTCATTAAGTTGTCCTATCTAATCAATAGTCCTCCTTGTCCCCCAATTCATACCAAGCTCACTTGGCACAGCCTTGTTGCATTTGCTCAGTAAGATCCTTAGTGTATTGATGCCTCAATCCCTCTTTGACCTGCAACAAGCATTACCAATGTATTCCACATGCTCCACGTGCTTTGCATCTATAATGTAACTTGCATTCACAATCTTGAACTAGATCTACCCCGTGATCCAACATAGGACCATTTTGCCTATTTTGCTTCACTCACATCATGCAAGTGAATCACATTGCTCATCTGCTAAGATGTCCGCGATACCAAGAATCTCATTCCTCAATGTAGCTACAAAGAACTAGCTCTATTCAACTAGCCTCCGTCAGAAAAGTACATTATATCTTAGCTTTGGCTCGTACCTTCTCACCAAGCTTGCTTTGTTGCCAACTCTACTCCTCTATAGGAACCCAAGGAACACCTTTTCTTACTCAACAACCACAAAAATATATCTCACCATCATAGCTAGACTACAATACAAACCTGATGTTGCAATGACCAACTCTTTTAGTCTTTTCTAACCAACACCTTTGGTCACACTTAGCTAACTAACTAAGTCCGATGATGCATCACTAACCAACTCTGCTAGTCAAACTTAAAGATCCCACAAAGTTCCATATTACACCATGCCCATCATAGCATTACATGGCTTTGCCACTGTTCCAACCTAATTTTGACCTAGGATTCAGGTTATGCTCTAACTCACGATAGAATTCCTACAACCATATTTTGCATAACATCAAGGCGCTTTTCAACACTTTTTTTCTCAAATGCCTTCATAAATTTTTCATCGAACAATTTAAACTCTAGCCAACCTTACACTAGTTAAATTTATATTGTCTCTACTTTGTCAATTTTGATTTGACAAGCTAAAGACCAACCCCACTCTTGATCCTTCTTCAAGCTCAATAAAACCGCATCTCATGCTTAAATAACTTGATTCATGCACAATTCATCATGCCTCTACAAGTTGAGCACCTCCAACTCAATTGCCATTGCCACCAGGAATTTATCAAATATACTTTGACAATACAAGAACACCCATCCCATAGTTATGCTATGCTTAAGGAATTTTCCCTCCTTGACAAAGCTACATATTACACTTGTTACATATAGGATACGTGCCCTCAACCCCTCAAGCACCCACTTGAGTATTATAATGTGTTCCTCAAGCTTATTGCCCACTACAATAAAATAAAAAAACCAAGTACATAATGAACTATACATTCATACAAAGATACAATACAATGTAAAATGCATACACAAAGTAAATGCTCAAGTACCACATAATGGTTTTGTTCCATCCCATTTTCTCTAAAACTAAATTGGTATTTCATGAAGTGTCTTGGCACCTTAGATGCTACCCACACCCAACTATTCTTTGAGCTCCTTTTGTGTTATGTTAGCTCCGATAAGGATAACATTTTGCAGCTAAGAGATTAAGTTATACGATCTACCTAAACTACTTGGTTGAGGTGTTTTCTTAAAGGAAGAATTTTGGACAATTGTGGTGAAGATTTACAAAATCCTTCAACACATATGGCCTGATCATATTCAAAGCACCCACACACACCAGCTTTCTCTCATTCATAAGAACACCCTCCTTCATGAGGGGTTGCCTCCTCATTGATGCTCATTTTCTTCTTGAACCTAGACATGAAGGACTCATCACCTTCCTCTTAGCTATTCAGTAGCATTAGTGCAAAGACTTTCTCAACATTATTTTTCTTAACTAGGGCAACAATACCCTGAACAAAATAAGGTCATGAGTTAGAAGTTATGAGCATAGTTCTAAGATGTGGAGCCACTAAGACATGAACTTTTAACATCCAGTCAAGTCCCAATATCATATTATAGTCAACCAAGGAAAATGACCTCAAGTTTAGTTGTCCTTTTCATTCGCCTACAGCTAAGTCCACATTATTAGTCACACCAACTACTTATTGTGCCTTAGAGTTCACAGCTTTAACCCTACTAACATTCTTCACCAAGAATAAACCACAATGTGCAACACAATCAATTGAAATAAAGTTATTTATTGCACTTGTATTGACCATAGTGCATATCTCATGTCTGTTGAGCTTTATCAACACAAATAACAGCTCACTCTACTTAGATGTATTCTCTTATGTCATCATATTCACCAAATGTAATGCACCCATTTGAGGTGCCTTCTTATCCCCTTCGGTAACAATTGAAGCCAATGGTTTCTTTGAAAGACAATCCCTAGCCAAATGAGCACCCTTGCAAATGAAACAACTAAAGTTAAACCCTTTGTACTTACTTGATTATTTTATCTTGTCCTCTTGGTCCTCCTTTGCCCTTTCATTGTCTTTCAAAAGAGCTTAGTTCTTATCATAGACACTTGACCTAGCATTATAATCCACAAGATTTCCCGTTGTCACTACTGTAAATGTGAGGTCTTTTATCCATTGCCATCTAAGCTCTATTTGTACCCATGGTTGTAAACCGATCATAAAATTAAAGAGTTTGTTATCCTTTAAAATGTTCTTCGCATTCAACATCAATGATTGGAATATCTTCATATACTCTCACACTAAGCCTATGTGCTTGAGCTTTCTTAATGATTCCTGAGCTAACCACACCACATTGTAAGGAAGGAACTGCTCCTTTAGATCCTCTTTCATCCATGCCTATGTTATGACCTTTGGTCAAGTTGCATCTATTGGACCCGAAAATGCTATAATGTCACTTGTTATGCCCAAAACACAAACTTCATGGCCAAACTAGAATCTAAGTAAAATGGGAAAAGTAGATGAGACATGAAAGTGCAGGAAATAGATCGCAGTAGAAGCATACAAGCACACATAGCAATAAGAACACAAGAATTATACTGGTTCGGGCCCTCTTGTCACCTACTTCATTTTCTAAGGTTTTCCCAACCTTGGGTTTCATTATAACCTATGAAATCACACCTCCTTTGGTTTGAAAAGCTAACCAAAAACTCATATGCAAGTAATTTTACCAAGCTCACAAGCAACACTATGTTATTGGTTTCCCTTAAGCTCACCAACAACTCGTACAACCTGATTTCTCATGAGCTAACCAGAAACTCATACCTACTGATTTTACTTTGAGCTTACTAGTAACTCATACAATTTAGTTTTCAGAGCTAACCAGCAACTCCTTCTTTCAAATACGAAAGTGTGCAAATAAATTACCTCTAACTAGGCCTAAGTGTACATAAAAATAAGCTCAAGTAAAGATAAATAATAAACTTCATTGTGCCTTCATTCTCCTTTGAAATGTAAAAGATGCAGCTTTGAAGTTCTATATTTGTTGAAGTCCGTTGGAGAGAATGCACTTTCTAGAGTCTTGAGTTCTTAAGATAGAATCTTGTTAAACACACTCAAGAGACTATTTGTTTCTTTATTAGAACTTCTATTTATAAGTTCTAAAGTTTATTTAGCCGTTAATGATTACTTCTGGCAATTTTTTGACCGTTGCAAATTACATTGGCTAATTACGTTTTCTTCACTCAATGTAATTTGCCTTATAAGCACTCTTCAAAACTTCTAAAGTTAAGCTTTAGAACTTCTAAAGGTTAGGTTTACCATTGTAGTACTAAGTTCAGAACATCTAAAGTGAGTTTTTAAGCCTCTAAACTTCCTCTAAAGGTCTAATAGTCCCAACCGCCACCACCGGCTATATTTTCTCTTCGAAAGCTTGTTCATCATCTAAAGCATACCCTGAAGATGCTCTAAAGATACTCTTAAGCTTTCAAATCTTTTGAAGCTTCAACATCTTCTTAATTTAACTTCTGAGAACTTCAAACTTGTGTCCACCATCTAAAGCATACTCTGAAGATACTCTAAAGCTTTTGCTTCCTTCTAACATAGCATCTTCTGAAATTACTCTAAAAATTGGAATGCTTCTTCTGAGCATTTCTGCGTCCTCTAAAGTTTCTTTTGAATTTAAAAATCTTAGCAATATGTCATTAGATTAATTTAAATCATTAAATAAGTTTTGTTAATTATCAAAACAGAACACCTAAGGTCAACAACATCCTCAGTTTTGTTTCACCACCAAAGTTTTGCATCCCTACTTAAAAACATGCAAGCAGTTGTGACTTATTTAGCACTTTCTATGTGAGCAACCTAAAAATATTATCCATATCCCTCAAGAAATTTTCAAATCCTTAACACTTCTAGAACTACCAAAAGAACTAGGATTAGGTACCTTTTTATGTGCTTTCTCACTGCTTTTTGAGACACATACAACCATCTTGAGAATTGCTATTTCAATTAAGTCTAGCCATGCACTAAGAGCCCCCAACTCTGCCTCATAATCCGTTGAAGCACTTGATGTTGATTTTTCTATAGTTGTAAGTAATGTAGCAACTTGATTCTCAATTTGTGCTACCCTTTCTTTCAGTTTTTCATCACATTGTCCCCCGCCATTGTTATCTAAAGTTTTCAAACTATCAGAAACCAAGAATACTAAAATCAACAAATATGAAAGAAGTTCCCAAAAAAAGCTTGCAAACCTTGCCAAAACTTGGCTCTAATACCAAAACTATCATGGGTGTGAACTCTCTATAGTATTATCTCAAGATCGACCTAAGGATCCAACACCTTGACAATCTAAACCCAAGAGAGGAAGCACAAAAATGCAAGAAACTCAAAATAAGATTGTACATTATAATGCCTCTTAATAGGCTAAGATGTACATAAAATAAGCTTAGAAGTAAAGATTACTTAATGAATATGAAGTGCTTCAAACTCCTTTTGTGTTAGATTTGATGTAGCTTGAAACTTATTTGAACTATGGGGCATTGTGAAGTGAATGCGCTTGGAAGCTTGTTAAAGTCTCTTGTGAATGCTTCATTTTTAGCTTTTAGAATCTTCAAAAATCTCTTTACTCTTCAATGGAACTATTTATTTATAAATTTTAGAGGGATTCTTGACCATTAGGAAGAATTGTTGTAAAATAGTCGTTGGAGTGTCACTCGAATTCATGATCGTTATGGCAACATACCTTTATCATCATAACCTCTCCTTTGTCAAAATCCTTTGTGGACATGCCCAAAGAGGTTTTTGGTCTCCTCTGCAAATTCCACTATGAAATTTAATGGTTGCATAAATCTCAAGAGACCTTCATTGACTCCTTTGTGGAGTTCCGCGTTTCCTCTATTTTCATGACTTGGAACACCCAACTAGGCAACAAGTGTGATAAACCTTTGTCATCTAGGCACTCTCCTCTATGATTTCCTCTGTTGATCCATACTATGTAAACATGGTTTCAGTGGATATAATAAACCTTTGTGGCCCATCTTGTCTCTTCTATGGGACTCCTCTATCATTTGAATTCTTAACAAAACTTTATTAGCTTAAGTCCAAGTCATACACAAGTTATGTTGTCATCAAAACTATATACCTAGACTCAACCAGTTCAAATTACTTTAGATTGGGGTAGATCTCTTTGGATCAAATGCCTTCCATTGATTTTTGTGTGCACTTCAATGGATATAATGACTTAACTAGTTCCGGTTGAGCAATTTGCAACATTTGGCATATTGAACGACTTGAATCAATGGATCACTTAGTTTATAGTAGATCCAGATGGATATGGTCTCAATTGCTCATCCATGTCTTAGCCTTGTGACATTAGAAGTTGGGGGTGTGCTTAATCGGGACAGATCTCTATGAATCTGATATTTAACAATATAGATTATCATAAAGTGTTGTGTGCGGCCTGGGTTACTCCCATGAATGGGCCATCCAGATTCTATGGAAAATCTTTAATTCATAGATTGAGACCCCCTTCATTCCTCCTCCACCCAGATTCAAGCATACCTGGGTAAAGAAAATATAGAAGTGAGAAAGAGAGAAGAAAAGAGAATACACATGATTCTTGAGGCGGATCTAACTGTTGAAACGTGTGTTTGATCGCTTAAAAAGTCACGCAAGTGTAGATCGAGCTTCCTCTAACTGTCTCGCCAACCCATCTAAACTAAATGCATGAAATAGATGCATGTTGCATGAAGTAGAGAAAGGATTGTTTTAGGGGGTGGGATTGTCATGAATCATCCCTCCATGGAGGTGTGATGCTGGTGACCAGTCGATCACTCTTCCAACTGGCTAGTGGGGCCCGCCCTGCAATTTTTAACCACTTGATCCCTTTTTTTGGTCCAGTTGGCCTGATTCCCCTTGGAAATGCGATTTTTCAATTTAATAATTTTTTCAATTGTTTGACATTTTCTTTATGTTTTTTATGTCCAAACACCTCCACCTCTCGCTATGAATTTACATAAGTAAAAAAAAATAAAAATCAAAAGGATATTTTCAAACTCAATAATACGCCTATTCATTTTCTATGAAAATTTATATTTTTATTAAATTTATACCATCAATAATATTCTTTAATATACATTTATTTATTATACCAAAATTTATGTTGATTGGAAACTTATATGCTAAAAAAATTATTTTAGTGAAATTAAAAGTTTTTAATAACTAATGGGATAAATAAGTATATAATTTATTATCCACACCTTTCAAAGTCTTCTTTCTATTTAGATGAAAGATTTTATGAAATTTTATTACACTTCAATAATTGAATAAATAGATCTAAATAATTCTCATATTTTACAAAGAATTTTATATATTTTCAAATTGTAAAGACAATAGTAACCCTCAATATAAATAATTTCAAGTATACAAGACAAAATAATTATGGTAAATATAATGGATGGATTTGGATCTCATCTAATTCTTAAGATGGACTCAAAATGAATAGGTTGCTGAGAGTCGCTTCATGCAACTGTTTATATCAGCCCTCACATTATTTGTTAGGTTCATATCATCAAGTAAAATATAATTTTATTATTTTATACCAAAAATCACTTAAATAAGATGTTGAAATCGATCAAGTCATAAGAAAACATGGGGGAAGATGTTTTTACCCTTAAAATAATGTTCAGATCATATATAACCTATGATATTCTATATAACATCTAAATTGCATTTTTTTCTTGCACCCACAAAGGTGGGCCATATTATTCTTCATACTAAATTTTTATAATTTTTAGTTCAAGTGGCCCACCTAAATGTCTGATCCAAATGACTTTTAATATTATAAAATTAAAACATATTTAATATATTTCGCATGGTAGGAGACCTAATATTTGATGCGGGGCCTGCTTTAGCCATTTGTCACATAGGCACTAGTAGCCTTGGTTATGCGCAATCCCGTAACCCTCTAGCAGACGGAAAAATGGTAGCCCATGATTTATATTTTGTTCATTTCATCATTTAAATCATTTTAAATACGATGTATTATATTCATATTAAAAATTACTAAAATCATGAAATTAGGTGCAGTACGATAAAAGAAAATGTAAAGAGGAGTTGTTACCATTGAAATTATTTAATAATTAAATGATTTATATTATGTCATTTGAATGATCTAAAACATTGAATACATATTTTTCATGGTTAGAAAAATTGATAATAATATTTTCAAAGATAAAAAAAAGTGGGCGGTATTAAATTTTTAATTAATATTTTAATTTCTTCTATTCTTATTTGTTGTGGCCTACCTAAATCTCTGATTTAGATAATAACTTTTAAAACTTTTACGCCCTTCTCTTCGGACGTGAAAAGGGCCGCCCCGGTTCACCTTATTAAACTGAGCGGCTCGATGCCGCATGGCGACCGAATTGGAAAAAGGCCCGGTATACCCCAATGCACACAAAGAACGACGTTGTAATTTTAAGGAATAAGGATTGAAAAGTAAAAGATAAAATTTACATAATCTAATTTGCTTAATTATTTTATTTTTAAATAAAATTGAATAAATAAAATTTTATAAAATTTTGATATAAAAATAAATATTATACTAAAATATTTATTTTTATGTAATTTAATATATTAGTAGTAAATTATTCAAATTTATTCAATGAAGTATAGAATGACTTTTTATGCTTATTTTATTATTTGGATTAAGATTAAAATTAGCAAAACTTACAAAAAAGGTTTAAATTTTTGATATTATTAATTTATACATATTAAAATATTTAATTTAAATATATTTTTAAGTTTTTCTAATTTTAATCTTAATCCCAATCATAAAATAAGGCTAAAAGTTATTTTAAACTTTATTGAATAAAATTAGAATAACTTATTTTTAAATATATTTATTACACAAAAAGAAAGATTTTAGTACAACATTTATTTTTTCATCCAAATAATTATAAAATATTTATATTTTATTTATTTATTTTTATTTTGAAAATAAAATAAGTAAACAAATTAGATTATGTGAATTTCATTTCTTTTTCTCAATCCTTAAAATTATAGTACCATTCTTTAAGCGCAACTGGATTGTCATGCATCTTTGTAGCATAGGTAAGAATGCAACTTGGGTCGGTTCGGTACCCTAACCCTATTTTTAAGAATCCTACCTTACTCTTTTATTAAGTTAATTTGATTCAATGTCGAACTTACCATATTTCTTTTAAGGTCAAGTCGATTCGGTTCCGGGTCAAATTTGATTCCAACAACTCATCAATAGACTTCCCAGCAAAACCATATTTCAACTTACATTTAGTAAAACATGTCAATCTCGCATTGATTTAATTATTTTTTTTAAAGTGCTTGTATAAAAAAATGATAATGAACAACTCAAAACCTATTAAAAAAACTAAAATTAAAAAGGATCTTATTGTACTAGTTACTTTAATATTCTATCCTATCCTACTAGTTACTTAAAACTTGTAAAAAATTTATTAAAATTTCTTTTTAATAATCTATACAAGTTGGTTTAGTTCGGGTACCAATCCCTTGAATTAAACCTACCTTAAAAATGAGTGTGGTTCAAGAAGATGGAACCAACCTTACCCTTTGGATCAAAAAAATGGAATCCAACTTGTAAAAAATCGAGTTGGGTTGCTATCTATATGAGATTTATTGTTTATTAGTTAAAAATAAATATTTAAATATAAAAAATAATATTATGCACCTTGTCTATATTAAAAAAATTAATTATCATGGTGAAACATTAAAATAAAAAAATAAAAATTATTTTTGCAATTAAAAAATAATATTAATATCAATAAGTAAAAAAAACTTATTGGTTAGAAAGTAATTGAAATTTTGATAGATGATAATATTTATATTATATCTTTATTTTTGAATACAATTTTATACATTTACGATAGATTTTTTTGAAAGATAGGAAAATAGATAATATTGTCTTAAATTTCATTAACATGAGATCGATGGAGAAACATAAATTTTCTTCTTCTCTCAATAGATATTATTTCGGCTTTTGTGACGCATAGAAATAATTTGAAATTTATACTAAAAGACCTTAATGCGTGGCATTTGGTGAAAGCGCTTTCAACCCTTGGGAACGCGCGGCGGCCGTAGCCAGCTTTGGAAAGATTTCTATTCCTAGAGGGTTCCTGCTTGTCAAACCATATCAAAGCCCGAGCGCTGGGTTGTGCTTTCAACCCTTGGGAACACGCGGCGGCCTTAGCCAGCTTTGGAAAATGGAAAGATTTGTATTCGTAGAGGGTTCCTGCTTGTCTGACCATATCAAAGCCCGAGCGCTGGGTTGCCAGTCTATTCTCGGCTTTGTCGTTAACTTACAAAATATTTTGTTCGTTACCTATGGTATTTTATAAAGTTGATTTTCTGCTCTCTTCCTCGCAGACTCTTTGGACCACCACCGTCTGAAATGACCGTTTATCCACTTTCGCTAATGAAAACATTTTTAATGCCCAAGATGTGATCCCTTCTTATCACTTTTTCATTAAAAACACTAGACTAATGATGTTATTCCTCCACTTTTCTTCAAACAAAGCTAGAGTGAAGTCTCTTAACTTTTACATGCTTAAGAAAATCTAAAAATATTAAAATTATTTATTTATTTAAGTATTAAATAAAAAAAGAAAAATATTATATAAAAGGGGTAGGCCTTAAAAGTTCCAAGTTAAAAACAATGAAATATCAAAAATCAAAATCAGAAGACTATGTGAAGAGGCGGGCAACTATGACCTAACCCAATTAACCCAATTGGACTGATTTTAACTCATTTTTTCTAACTCAACTTATCCCTAACCTTAATCCTAACCCTACATAAGCAAGGTTAGGTTGGTCCAAGGTTAACACAACCTAAGTTACACCCTAATTATAAATTAGTCCATTAATCCTCGCCAGGGTCTCATACCTTATTTGTACATTGTGCCATACTCTTTTTCGTTTCTCGGCTTTCATTTGTGGCTTGTGGTCGAATCCGCACTATCGATGGTCTTCTTTGCGCTTCAAGGGATGCGGAGGGCACATGCGTCATTGTGCTGGGATGATGTTTGACTGAAACAGTCAACCAGCGATAATGATGAAGAAGTTTTATAAAACAGTACCCATTTAAGTTGAGATTTAAATCTGCCCAACTGTTCTGTAACCACCTTAATAATTCATGGTTAATGATCCAATGCTGCCGCTTTTTTTAGGCCCATCATACTGATGTGACTAAATTTAGACCATTCATCTTATTTAGGTTCATGTATTTGGCTACTGTACACAAAAAATTATCTTGATTAAAAATTTATAAGAAACAAAATAATGAAAACCCTTAAGAATATATATATATATATGTGAATTCATTAAAAATAATCAAATTTATAATCTATAAGAGATCAGGCATTATCTACTCCGTTCAAAGTCATATTCTTTCTTAAAAAAATTAGTAAACTAAATTAAAGATAATTTAAATATTTAAATCAATATTTTAAATAATTTTCCATTTTTTACTCAAGATATAAAATTATTTTGAATGGCTATCTCGGAACAATATTTCAATCAATTTTTTTTTATGAATTGACTAAATAAATGATGAAAAATATAATGAATGGCTTGGATATGGTCATGGCATCCTTAAAAGCCAGAAACTTAAGAGTGTTGCCTTATGCACGACCCATAATTCATAGATTTTTGTGTTTGAGTAGTATTGAGCTAAGTAATAGGCCTTAAATAATTAGAATACACCATTCAAATCATCAGCATTGAATGCCCCATTTTGGCAGCAGCATTTTTCAAGAACAAATATCTATTTCTTGACTGTGGACCTTGCATTTTATTGCTGTCAATCTACCCGTTGATTAACTCCTTGGGGTTGTTGTTTTGTTGAAAATGATTATTACCAATCTTTAGTAGACATTACGAATGCATGGATAATAATTGACGGTGATAACAATCTATACTAGTACAGAAAGTATTCAAGAAGTTTTTTATTTACTTTTGTAAAAGAAAGCGTAAAATGCATTTTCCATAGGTTACTTTCATTTGATGTGTCTAATACATAATCCAAGTAGTAAAAAAAATGTGAAATATTTCTAATTAGTAGATTGGTATTTCTTGGTTCTTATATCCCAGTCGACCAAAATATTGCAAACGGCAAATGTATATTGAGCTTAAGCCATAGAATTAGAGATGTTTTGATATGATCGGACTAAGAGAGAAGTTAAAATAAAATTTTGAGACTTTGAAGCAGACCATCTATACTAATAATTTTAATTTACCCTCTAAGTTGTAGTTAGTTTTAAGATTTTATTATCATTTAATATGAAAAATTGGAGTCTTCCATAAATCTATTTAATCTCTTCAGTCAAGATAAACTACATTCTAACATTATGACTGATAAATGCTAAAAAAATATACATTTAAATTAAATACACTAATGTGACTAAAATATCATAGCGTATCCTCAAAAGGTGGTTTGGACACAACTTTCACACCACTTAGGTCATGCGAGTTCATGTACGTGCGTGAAGCCAATTCTAATTTGCAACCTTATGGTTTTGGATCTACCATGATGTTTAATGGATTTAAATCAACTATCATTTGGTTAGTTATGATATTAAAAGCACTGTTATGAAAATTTAAATGGATTAAAATAATAAAATAATTGTTTACAGGGGATCTTATAAGTTTTCAATCAAAGTTATTTTTGACACATAGACTAAATATATAAAATTACTTTCAATTTTAAACAATCCTATGAGCTTTCAGATCAACTTAACCATAATTTTTGACTTCTTAATTAAATTAAAATATTAAAGTTATAAATCATGGTTTTACACCATCGTCTTCAAAAAAATTGCATTTTTAAGCCATTAATATTTAATCTTAATGCATTTTCAATAGTATTTTAAATTATATATATCCTTGATATTAATATTTAATCCATTTAAATTTAACTATGGTTGGTAAAATTTTTTATCAAATGGCCTTTGTTGGCAACCTAACTTTTTCAATTAAAAATCCATCAAAATCTCTCTTCATTTATTTATTTTTTTATGACAAAGAACCTTAAAACTCTCTTTCATCTATATTCTGCGAAAGATAAATGACTTCTTCCATTTTCGTCTTTGGAAGTTTTTAACATTATCCTCTTATTATCTGCGGTAAATTTAACTTTCTATAGGTTAGGAATTTGCAAATACCTATACTCAAGGGTATATATATAGTTTGCTAACGTTGGGAGGGGTTCGCTGTAAAAAAGAAACCCCACGAGCCGAGCCTGGAATAAGAAGACTGACAAGGGATGGTCGGATCTGTGTAGGAGCTCGGGAAGCGCAACTCCAGCCCTTAACTTTGAAGAATTCGATTCTTCCAATCCATTTCACCGCTGGAGACAAGATCGAAGATTGCTGATCGGATCTGTTGGAAGCAGATTTGACACAAATTTCGCTGGTTTTGAAGCTGAAACGAGAGAGAGATCGAGATTTCCTCTTTTCTTAACCGAACGGCTGCTTTCCTGATTGAAGTAAGAGAATACTTTGATATCTCTAGGGATTGGACGAAATTAGTGCGTTACGGTTCTTTTCTTTTTTCATTTCTTGTGCACTTTGCTGTCTTTTCCTTTGCTGCTTTTAACCGCTTTTCTATTTGATTAGATTAACATGGATTAGGCGTGTTTGGTGGTAGAGACTGAATGATTGTGGAAAAATTCGTTGCAAATTTGTATTTTTCTGAATAATATTTTAATTTCGTGAGATTTAGTTTCCTTGATATTAATCTGTTTGGAGGCAGCGAGGTTTACCTCTGGTTTTTGAGGTGGAATATTTTTTCGATGATAATTCTTCTATCGTTTCTTTTTCTTTTTCTTTTTATTTTAACCGTAACATCTAAATTTCTGATGCTTGATTTTCTGAAACGTAAGTTGAAATCCAGATGGGCCCCACTTTCAGTTTTTTATTTGTCTTTATGTTTCTAGGCCTAGGAATCCTAAATTTGGTTTATTTTCTTGTTAGTTTGAAATCTGGTTAAATTAGGGTTTCGTTTGCTTATATTTCCGATGTTTAAGCAGTCTATATATGGGTTGGAGAGTCGAATTTGTCGTTTGCTTCGTCAGTTATTGATTGCCTATGTTGCTAGATTCTTAAGGCATGTGTTTTGCTGCCCGTCGACCCAGATACTGCGATAATCTTCGAAGTAGGCCAAAGCAAATTTCAAAGTTACCATGAAAATGCTTTTTTAACAGTTTACGATAATCATTTTTGTTTTTGGCGAGCAAATCTTCAGGGGTTTGGACTGTTTTTTTTCTTAAGTTGTCACAGGTCAGCTTCTCACGGTATCTGTTATATTTTCAAGTTTAGTGCGAGTTATGCATATGCATTTTGTTCAGAGCAGGAGCTTTCTGAAACTTTTGTTGCATGTTGCATAAAACATGTGCTGTTAGAGTAGGCATTGATTGTTTCTGCTGTACAGGTCCCAGCGTTGCTGATTTTTAATTTCTTCTTGTCTTGCAATCCTCTGTTGTAATGCCAAAGTTGATACTTTACCTACTTTTTTTTATTTTTTATTTCTGTTTTGCATTTCCCCTGTTGTATGCTTAGGTGGCTGTGGGACGATGGCTAGAGTGCTGAACATTTTGCGGTCTCAGATTCGACATAAACCGGTAACAAAATCATTATAGAGGAAAATGCCTGTCTAAATTAATTCTTGGTATTTGGCAAAATTTTTGCCATGATTATTGTTTTAAGGTATTAAAGACAATCATCCATTTGTTACTTTTATGTTTCTTTATTATTGTAGAAATTTCAATGTAAATTCTGTGAAGTATTGACATAGTATCCAGGCAGCTGAACTATGTTAGGTTGCATGTCATTAGATGACAGTGATGATGTTGTCTGTTGTGTGCTTTTAAGGTTGTGCATGAAGACAATGTCTTGCTTATGCAGAGTACAAACATAACTAAGTGGCCCTGTATTATTATTATTATTTTATTGATGTGCATAATATAGCAAGTCTATTAATCTTTATATTAAGGAAGTTAGCAATTCTTTGGGGAAGTAAAAAATGTTGCCATGATTGGAAACCTAGATCATTGCCCTTGTACTCTCGATTTTCTCAATTTACATGGTGACATGAAGTTATGTTGATGGCTATATGGAATTTAGGCTTGTATACTGAACTATCTGAAAATCTTTTTTCTTTCCCCTTAAATTCAGAACTTAAGGAAGGTTGAGTTTTTAAGGCTGCATTATATTCCCATGAGGCTGAATTTTCACCTCATTAAATTCTATAAGTTTCATTCATTGTCATGCAGTGTGTAATTGAGGCCTTACATATCCTGCTGAACACCAGAGCTACACAGTTCCCCAAAAAGTGCATCATCTTGCACAAAGGCAGCATTTCAAAGGCCCTGATGGTATTGCATGTTGGCAATGAGGCCCAATCTTAATATTCAATCAAAATGTTGAAAAATCATATGCTAATATCGATAAGTCCTATACAGATGTTCATCTATTTATAGTAAAGCTTATGGAAGTTTCAAGTGTTTCAAAGATTCTGAGAGACAACTGGCATATGTTGATTCTTGAACACCTGCAAAGCCCATTAAACTCAAGTAGAGTCATTTTGAGTACGAGAAATTTTGCAGATGCTAGGATTGTACTAGCATGTAAAAGATGATAGTGCCATTCACCATTGAAGTTTTAGAATTTTCTTTAGGACCATTTGTATTTTCTAGTTTCTGAAAATTTGAGAAACCTATCATATTGATTTTAGCTCTGTTCAGCTTACTTGAAAAATTGGAATTCTCACTGTAGACAATTTTCAGAAGTCCCAACCAGCCAATTCATACCCCCAGTCTAAGCACTCCTAGAGGTGTCATATTGGGCATTTGCTTGCCTAGCTTGTCTTTGCAGGTTTAATCACTGCCAAGTTTGTTTTTTGTCCTATCAAATGAAGACATAACAAAGTTTCCTTGATCATGAAAAATATTGATGTTTTATGGGAGTTCGTAAATCACGTTTGGTGTGGTACAACTGTGAATGACATGTTTGGTTATGATTACATGAAGTACTCTCATACATTCATAAATAGTTTATATTTCTGTAAAAGCTTGTGTAATCTTTAAGTTGATGGATCTTGTGATTGTAAACCTGGAATGTTCAATATCGCATCATACCAAATGAAAAGAATCAAGGACCCCTACATTGCAAATATAAATCTGCATTGCAACTAAGCAGACATAGGCCTTAATTGCATGTCATTAGTGAAGCAGAAATGAGGTTGCCCGATTCTAAGGAAAAAAGTGTCTCTGTTGTGGGTAGCACTTGGGTTTTAGGTTTCTCTGAGACTCTTGTTCCTCACTGTTTCTGCTTCCTGTCAAAATGGCTAAGATGCTTGTTCCTCACTGGTTCTGCTCCCTGTCAAAATGGCTAAGATTCTTGTTCCTCACTGGTTCTGCACCCTGTCAAAATGGCCAAATATTTTTTATTCAGGGTTTATGCACTGATTTTTGGATTCTAAACTTTTAAAGTTATCTCCAACTGTTTTTGGGAGGAGAATCATTCTTTTCTAATGCCAAAATATGTGCCTTGAGATTTCTCGAAGGACGGGCATCAGATGTGCAAATTGATGGTAGCTGTAGGAGGTTGCGTTTGTTGTCCTGTACTCATGAAAATAAATGATACTTGCTGGCGTCCAATTGAGTAAGAAATGTGCTTGAACTGATGTGTCATAAGGCCACATGAGCTAATCATTATGTTAAAGGTTATGGCATTAAGTTACTTGCAATGCGCTAATTTTTTATTCGAATAATCTTGGATGTGGAGAAAATCTAGAAAAGCTAAGCTATCTTGTCCAACATTGATGTTTCTCGAATACTTAACTATCTTCTGTAAGATTGGTGTTTCTTGAATACTCTTTTGTTGCTATAGAAAGGCTTCCTCAGGGTGGCTCAAACTTTCTGCAATTTTATTTACTGTTAGTATCGGTGGGTTGTTGCATATGTTAAGGAATCCCATGTTATGTTTTGTATATGAACTTACAATTTGGTTGACATTTGTTCAAGAAAGATGGTTTATCATTCTTTTTTATCCCTTGTGAATGTCTTTGCAGACATCATTTGTGCTGAGAGGTTGCTGGCACACTCGGAACTTCAGTCGTTATGCTTTGCCAGGTAATCTTTTCCACAGTTAAACTTGTTTAGTGTTTGTTACCATTATCGAGATTGATGCAATCCACACATTCTTCCAGGGGCTCCGGTTCATTCAAGACCTGTGAGGTTAGCAGTGCAATTTATGTATTACTATTTTTGGTGATTAATTTTGCTAGGGTTGTTTCTGCTGAAGCAATTTCTCCTGAATAGCGCTAATTTTTGTTTCCTTGTTCATTCTGTTTTGGATGTTAACATTTATTGGTAATTGACCATCAATATACCTGTATATTGCTTCCTTTACTTTGTAATGGAATTTCATGGGAAATTCTGCAGGGAATTTGTTGGATTCCTGCAGGAGTCACCTTACCGCATATGGCTTAGATCATTTGCTTCAAACGATGGTATGGTTCTACACATGTTTCTTCATTTAATAGTATTTCTATTTTTTAATATTTGTCTCTCACCTAGGAAAATTTTCCTTCTCTCATAAATGAAGGTGACCTGGTTGATGCGGTTGTCCCATTCATGGGCGAATCTGTCACAGATGGGACTCTAGCAACCTTCTTGAAGAGTATGTAAATTGATAGCTAGCTTGTCTTGGTCTCTATCTGTAATAAATTGTTTGGGAATTTTATTTTTAACTCGCCCTTTACAATGTGTGGTTTTGTTGAAAACATGATTGTGTTATTCATTTCTCTGTCTTTCTGGCTGCTGATATCTGCAATCTATGCCATCAGAACCTGGTGATCGTGTGGAAGTTGATGAGCCAATTGCTCAAATCGAAACTGACAAGGTACTTTCCTGCAACGTGGTAGTTATTTCTCATTGTGGTCATTCTCCAAATTGTTTTGTGCTTTTGGTTTTCTTGGATTAGTGAAACAATTGGCATAATTTTCCAATGCTGTTTTATCTGTCAGGTGACAATTGATGTTGCTAGTCCAGAAGCTGGAATTATCCAGAAGGTAAAATATAGCTAACACTTGCCTTATTTCTACTATCATGCTTACTCCGCAAATATTTTTCTAAAGATTGATATTCTTGGCCTCTCTGTTTATGTTACAGTTAGTAGCCAGGGAAGGTGACACTGTCACACCTGGAACCAAGGTTGCTATTATTTCGAAGTCCGACAGTGGTTCAACGCAAGTTCCATCAGCCAAGAAAGTGGATCAGGATGAGCCTAAGCCTTCTCCAACTGCAGAGAAGGAAACACCAAAAGTACAAGCAAGCCAGGAGAAACCTAAAACAACTTTACCTCCACCTCCTAAAGTGACCACTCCTCCAGCTTCTAAGGCCACGGCATCAGAGCCTGTGCTTCCTCCCAAGGAAAGGGAACGACGGGTGAGTTTCACAGTCCACTCTTTGGTTACTGCATTAGTATTTTCAGGGAACTCTTTTCAAGTAGGTAGCAGGAACCACTGGTGTTGAATTTCGACTTTTGTGTAATTCAAACCTTTGTCATTCACTGTATAGACATCTCATTCGTGCTTATTTAGGTGGAAATGTTCCCTGGCCTGGGGTATGGGGTGCTGACTTTTTTTTGTTGTTTCCTTTTTGTTTTCTTTATTCTTCTTAATACTTTTACAGTTCTACTTAAAAAAAAGCCAACATAATAGTCCACAAAACAGTATTATTTTGGTGGCTTTATAAAGACAACAACAACTGGGTTGGTATATATGTTCACTTGATATTACTTTCTGCTTCTTACATTCATTTGAACTTCTGATTGCTTACTATTTACTACATTGGAAGGGTTGTCACGCTTCCAATGATCTTTGTAGTTGGATTGTTTCCTTTACTAGTCTTGTGTGGATTGAAGTGTTTTGCATCATGGATCTTTGAACCCTTCTGTGATTATTTAGCAGGCAGTGGCTTGGTTGTTTTCTGCTCCTCCTCCTCCTCCTCCTTCTCCTCATTATTTTAAATTCTGGGTGCAGGTTCCAATGACGAGACTTAGGAAACGTGTAGCCACACGTTTGAAGGACTCCCAAAATACATTTGCAATGTTGACAACGTTCAATGAGGTTGACATGTATGTAACTGTGCTTAATTTTCTTATTTTCCCAAAAAAATGTGCTACAGGCATACTTTCCTTTCACAAGATATTTTTAGTTACAATAAAGTAATCATTATCGTTGTGATCACTACCATAACCTTCTCATTGTCATAAATAGGCCAGCTACGTCAGTCTTGTTCCCCCATTTTGCACTTATTTAAAACAGATCCAAAGATAAATTCTGTCCTCAAGCCCAGTGTTGCTACTTCTGTGACACCCTTTTGGGCGTCATTGGACTTTTATAGCCTTCAACTTGACCAACTTGCTCCTAGTGGATGTTTTTCTTTCTTGTTTTTTGTTGTAAATCGCGAAGTTATCTAAATTAGAAATCTTTGGCTTATCAACTCTTGTGCTAGTCATAAATTCATTTGAATGTCCTCATTTACAATTCTTTTCTCTTGCCACTCATACATCTCATCAGTTCCATTATGGCTTATTCTATTCTGACGAACACATTATTCTTTGGCCATCTAAGATTCCTCACAAAACAAGTCATCTTACTGCTACATGTGGAATTTACGTTTGATTGCATAGAACTGGATATGCACACCTACACTTATTTCACTTTCCTTCAACTTTATGCCCTCCCTGTTTCTCAGTTTCCCCAATCTTATGGATTATCAACCAATATACGAAACAACTGTTTTAGGATTTTGAGACATTCAAATTAACATGCATGCTCTTTTGTTCTTTCCCAAGTTTTAATCTACTTGCATGTGATAAAATCATATATCTGCAGTGTTTACCAATAAAAAATGCCTATTATATAAGAAGATAGCTCTTGAAATTTACACTCTCAGCTGTTGCTTGTCTGTGTGCATTGCTATCTGGTTTCTAGACTACCTAGCCATGAACTCTCATCATGAATTGGCCTTGCATGTAAAAGGTCTAATTTGTTGAGAATGATTGATGATTTTTCTTTATTTATGTTCTACAAGGAGAGGCATGCACTGAGTGCTAAATCTCAAAGAAAACTTGGCAAATCATGGAAGAACTGGTTTGAATTCTTGAGGATGATATTATTTTAGATTTTCTTTCAAAACTTGGTGAGATTATAAGAGCTGCAGCTTAAACTGGTTTTCATGGGTCAATGATTCTATGATTCAGGACAAACTTGATGAAGCTCCGATCTGACTACAAAGATGCTTTCGTGGAAAAGCATGGGGTGAAGTTGGGTCTCATGTCTGGGTTTGTGAAAGTATGTGATGAATTTAGGAAAATAATTCATGCCTCACTGATTGCTTACCTTGTTGTTGATTATTGGATTCTTATATTGATTCCATTTTGTGACAGGGTGCTGTTAGCGCCTTACAAAATCAGCCCATAATCAATGCAGTCATTGATGGAGATGACATAATTTACAGGGAATACATTGATATCAGCATTGCTGTTGGCACACCCAAGGTATTTAAACTTCCTTCTGTTGGGTGTTGCAGAATGTTGGTACTGGAGCATGGATTAGCCATCTCCAAAATCCACATAGCTCCACATTAATGTCATGCTGAACTACATATTCTTGGTATCTAGGTGAAGCTGAGCACATAAACTTGCTAGATTGTAAAGTCTGTGCTTCTTATATCTATGTGAATTTTGAGTCTTTTTAGTCCAGATTTAGCATAAAAGAATTTGTCTATCTGATATTGTACTAGGCATTCTGGTTTGGACACCGTGTGGTATTCACCAGGTTCTTAGAAATTGCAAAAACCCTGTCCGCAGTTGGTAATATTGTTGTACTTATTGGCATTATTGCTGTTTTTAATAATCTCTTCTTTGAAATTAACACCACCGATGCCAACAGTCTCCTCTTCCTGTTGAATTAAAAAGAGCAACTATCTGCATTATTTAGAATATGAGATAACATTGTATTAACATTTTTGTTAGAGGATGAGTGCTGCTTTTCTAGCACAGCCTTTTTCTAATCTAAACATTTCAATAAATCCCCAGTTGTCTTATATAATGTAATTAATTGATAACCCTTGCTGATTTTCATCTGAGTACCTAGATTTTCTAACTGCAAATTTGAGTCCAGACCAAACCTGGTTTTATTTATGGGAACCAAACATGAAGCCAACTTGATCTTGGTTTGGCTTGGCCGCAATCCAGGAAGTTACAAGGTTCATTCAGTTTGGGTTCAGGCTAACCCCTTCAGGTTTCACCCTATAAACATGGCAGCTAGATTAGTAGTTTCTGGTTGCAAATTTGGTAGTCTTTTGTCTGTGTATCTAGGGCTTCCTCTGTATATTGGGAAACTGGTGAAACACCTTTGGGATGCCATTACAGCAAGAATTCAGAGCAGGCTTGGTTGAAATTGACGAGCAAATCTTTTGGTAGGGTAGTAGTGCTTGTGGAGCTATTTTATCCAATGGAATGATTATACTGCATGTCTCCATTTACCTGTCCAATCAGCATTATCAAGAAAAGCTTGAAAGGATTAGAAGCAAATGCTAACTGCTAATGAAGTCCAGTCCTCCCATATCTCATAAAGCCCTCCAAGCAGATGGACAGACTCTTTAGGGCCCTTAATAAATAAGGGGCCTTTGCTTTGAGTTATTAAGCATTTTGAAGCTGAAAATCTATTGCATGAAATATTGATAATATACTAAACAAACAAGCCAACAATCTTAATTTGCTCAGCCCTGGCTGGAATTTAGGCTACAAGCCAAATTCAAGCTATATCTAGGGCTGTTAATGGTGACGGGTACACCTGTGACCTAGGCAACCCAACCTGTTAAAAATCAGATTCAGGTTGTATATTTTAAGTATTCGGGTTGCTAGTTGGGTTGGTGGTCACCCGATTAGATAGATGGGTTGGTCATGGGTTGGGGTTCTACAACCCAGTAATGACTTAGTAGCTTAAATATAAAGATATTCTAATTTTATTTGTTCCAATTTTTATTTTAATACAATATGGGATTTAATTTAATACAACTAATGTCAATTGATGTTATTGTGTGATTGTATTGGATTGATGTTGCTTAGACTATTTGACAAAAGGTGTTTAATTTTAGTTTGCTTGAGTTTATTTGGCTGGTTCATGGGTTACTTTATGTGGCTAATTGCTTAATCTTTGGTTGATTACTTAATCATAGCTAACCCGTTATGAACCTGCCAACTCGGTATGCTAAATGGGTTATAAACTGATTAGGGTTGAGATTTTTATAAGTGGGTTAGGGTTGAGAATTTTTAAATGGGTTAGGGTTAGGATTAAAGCTCCAACCAGGATAACCTGACCGTTAACACCCCTAGCTATATTGGAAGCTTGGCTGGCTTGTGGCTCATCTACATCACTGAGGCCACTACTGGCCTAATTGGCAGACTGGATTTGAAACCCATGGAATTTAATTTTAGAAAATCTATATCCCAAGGGTTGATTTGACATGTGCTTTATACAACGATCCTATTTTTTTTTATCGTTACTTATATTTTCAATTATTATCTTATATTTATTTTAATTTTATTCACTTTATAGCTGACATCAATTTTCTTTTCATTCATTTCCATTCCAAACAAATCCACTCTATTGATTAGGGCCTATGGGCATTTTTTTGTCATGATGTTTGTTAGAAAAAGGTCTGATGCATTGCTCAGAGTCCTACTACATGGTTAGTAATAACAGTAATGAAAGCAAACTTGCAATATCTACTTTATTATTTTATTTTAATTTTGGGCTGATTTCCATTTTTAATGCGAGGAATGCCATATGAGTCTCTCTTCCATATTATTTATAAAATGAAAGTACCAGAAGCCCATAGAATGTCAACAACCAGAGTGGCGTTTCATGCATGAAGTAGGGTAATATTTAACTGGTGTTGGAACTGCTGCCAAGGCTGCTGTGTCCTGCTTGGATAAGCACCTGTTGGTATAATTATATCTTGTCTTTGCTAAAAATAGGAATTGAGGCTATAAAGACTGCAAGTTTAAATTAGTGGCAATTGGTCATCTGTTGGATTTAGATATTGAGAGATGTAAGCAAAATAGTATCCGCCACTTTTATGGAGATTCCTCTTTTTGTTGTGTCAGACGATTTCAGATATGTAACCTTCAATGTCAAAAAAATAATAATAAAAAAAATAAAAAAGATGAAGAATAAGAAGAAGAAGAAGTTTTTAGATGCCAAGATTCTGTACAATGTTGAAGAGGGTTTTCATTTCCTTGTAGTGTACGTCTGCAGTGTTCATGAAGTTAAGATTTTAGCCTATTTGGAGTAGTCAAACATCTCTCCGATGCACTAATTTGGTTGCCTTGCAAAATTCCATGATTTTTTCAGGGTCTTGTTGTTCCAGTCATCCGCAATGCGGACAAAATGAACTTTGCTGACATAGAGAAGGCAATCAACACACTTGCGAAGAAAGCAAATGATGGTACAATATCAATCGATGAGATGGCTGGAGGTTCATTTACAATATCCAATGGTGGTGTATACGGAAGCCTTCTGAGCACCCCAATCATCAATCCACCACAGGTATGTGCATACTTCTCACTCATTTCTAGACTGAGAAAGGGATTGCTAATTGAATCTTCCAAACTAGCCGCTGCTTTTACATCTTGAGGATCATGATTGCTCATCTAACAGCAGCATCATAAACCTTAATTAAATAGGAAGCCTTACCATTAACATCCCTTTTTAATTGCTCTCTACCTTTTTCATTTTTTTAAATGAACAAAATCTCATGGATACATCTTTTGCAGTCGGCCATCCTGGGCATGCACTCAATTGTGAGTCGTCCCATGGTTGTGGGTGGGCAAGTTGTTCCAAGGCCAATGATGTACATAGCGCTTACCTATGATCATAGGCTAATCGATGGCAGAGAAGCTGTTTTCTTCTTGCGCCGCATCAAGGATGTAGTTGAAGATCCACGCAGGTTTCTCCTAGATGTCTGATTGCAAGCTGGGATATTTCTTGGTTATGCCTTCTGAGGGGTAATACTTCAAACTCTTCCCTTGAAGAAATAAAATTTCTGGCTCCAAACTAAAATTTTGCAGAATTTCTTTGCTTTAGTGTATGTTCTCTTCAATGTTTTTATGGTCGCGGCCATCGCGATTATTTGAATCCTTTCTCAATTGCACGCACCATAGCGTTGAGTCTGTTTCATTTCCACTCTGTTGATTCCTCGCTCTTCCATTGGAAAGGAGAATCTCAGACCGTGTAAGCTTTTTCGAGATCTTTGATGCTACTATCTTGTAAGTTTCTAAGAGGTGCAGATACTAGGCTCATTTCTATATGAAATGAATGAGTGTTTTGGCACTCATACGCGTGCTTACTATTATTAATGTTATTTTGGATAATATGCATTTCATGCTACATAAAAACCGCCCCAATTTGATGATGCTATTATTATATGTCAGAATTGACTTGGCTGTATAAAAAATACACTTGTACCAATGATTCTTATGCATGGTGAATCAACTTGTTACACTTTCCATGTTTGTTGTCAGATGATGTCTATTGGTATGCTCAGCAATGTGGTTATTGTACTTTATAAACCCTTGATTTTTGTTACCCCTCTCAAATGTTACTCTTGACCAAGTTATGGGTGCATCGCAGCAGTCTTTTTCTATTGATCATAAATGCAGCATGTTTCAGGTTTCTGGCGTGTTCTTGGTGCCAAATTGGTATGGTCACTCTTGTTTTCTAAAACAACACGAACTCATTTTTTAAAAATTCAAAATCTTAACTATTAAGTCTATTTCTAAAATTCGAGGTGGATAACATGCTGAAAAAAGAACTAGTAAAATGATTTCAAAATTTATTCGTAATTTCATTAATATGGGCCGAAAAAAAAAATAGAGTAAGGCACGAAAATCTTTTCTGCTTTAGCAAATTTGAAATATTGGAATCATTTGTTTATTCAAGTAAATAAATGAAAGGAAAGGAAACTATATGGAGGGGTTTAGCCTTAAACAGTGCTAAATAAAAGAGGAAGGGACGAAAAAAATTGAATCATTTAAAGTTAGATGTGAGTGTTCCGCTAAGGGTAGGAAAATCTTGTTGATATGTCGCCTGACCTTCAACTCTTTACCCAACCCAATTTATTAATTGGGTTAACTCAGTCTCTTCAGTCCAAATTTTGATTTATCCAATTTTACCAAAAAACTAAATTGGATTGGTTGGATTTGAGTTCAATTCAACCCAAGTTGTAGCGCCCCTAAATGTGATGTGATGTGATGTGATGTGCCGTGGTTTGTGCGGGTGAGCTGTGGTTAATATTGAACCATATTATTATGCCAACCGCCCAACTCTTAAGAGTGCTATTGTAGGTTCTCAATGAGCCAATGAGTTCTAGTTTTCTTTCCTCATTTTTCCTTTTCTTGTCATTTCCTTTTTTGATTATTTATTTTGATTTTGTAAACAGACGCCAATGCCTCCAAACGGATGGCAAAAGGATCTGTGATAGACCGTATCTTCCTTTACGTGGGCCCTGAATCACGCTGGTCAAAACATGCAAGCCTAAGTAGCTTATTAGACGGAAAAAAATAAAAAAGAAAGAAAGAAATAACACATTATTAACATGAATCAAAATTTTGACTAAAATTGCTTAATTTACCCTATCTATGGACTAAGGCTACCTTCTCATCATCCAATAAATTGGTGGCTTCTGATAATGCGTGGAAAGCTGACCATGTTTGGGTGGTTATTTAATGGAGTTCCTTTTACGCCGCCAACAAGTGAAATTTTGACACGTAAGAGACAATTTAGATTTGACTGGTAATGATACTTGGCAATTGTTATTTAGTTTTGAATAGTAATCTATTAATTGTTATTTAATTTTGAATAGTAATATATTGGCAGAGCCACGTTCACTTGAATTTGTTGATCTTTTATAGAATTGACCCCTCAAATAAAAAAAATTATGGGAATAATATAAAAAATTATAAATAAAATATATTAACAAATTATGAGATTTGATTGTATAATTTTAGCTGTCCACAAATTCTAAATATATTAGCGGGGTGCTGTATACAGTGGGCTCACTATCAATGAAAAGCATTTGTTGCATATTATTGTTTGTAGAAAGGGATTCCTAGTTTTTTAAGGACTCTTAAAGGCCCATTTAGCTCATCATTTGCTGAGCCTACAACTATTTTTCAATGCGCAAGGGTGCTTTAGTTTTATTCGTTGGATGTTTGGCCAAAAACTAAGAAGCATTTTTGTTAGGGCATACGGAAAAAGTACTTCCCCCATCTGGTTTTTGGGGAAGCAATAATATAGTTTTTATTCTAGAAACCATTAGTATAGATTTATACAATAATCAAAAGCGCTTCTTAACTTCTAGGCATTGAAAAGCAATGTAGCCCTGCAAACAGGGCTAAACAGGCCCCAAGTTTCTACTAAAGAGGTAATTGTAGTTTTTTAGGACTGCATATATA
>JAYJMB010048680.1:8983-29931 GCA_036873735.1 Pouteria campechiana
TCTTTCTTTTCTTCCATACAACTGCATGTTTTCTGTATGCTAATTTTTCTATTTCCTATCATCTCTACTATATTTTTACAATAAAGTCTATGTTTACTTTCGTCCAACTCTATATTTTCCAAGTGTTGTTTTGATTTTTGTCTATTCAATCTTTTATTATTCATTTATTCTATTACCTTGCGAATATAAGTTCTATTCATATCATTTTAGTTTTTCACGCAAGTAAACATTACGTCCTTGTGCCCAGACCGCTGATGATAGCCTTTTTCCAAATTTGAATCTCCTGCTTGTACTTGGCTGGATCGAAACTGATCTAAATAACCCAAATTATTTAAATTTGGGTTGTTATTTCAGAAATTTGAATTGTGGAAATCAGTAAAGTTTCAAATTGAATTATCTTAACTCCATTAACCCAAATAACCCAAATTATTTAATTTTCGGTTGTTATTTTAGAAATTGTGGAATTCAGTGAAAATTCAAATGGAATTATCTTAACCCAAATAACCAAAAAATTCAAAAAGTAACTACAGCATGGATAAGTCATATAATTACCATATAAATAATAGAAGAGAAAAACTAATATATTCTTACGTTAACCACAACATAGAGTAATTAAAATGATAGATGTCTTTTGTATATGATTATAGCATAAAAAAAAGACATATTAGAAAAAAAACAATTAATAAATTTCATAGTTAGGCTACAAAAGATAAATGAAAAAAAGAATGATTATATTTTGTTTTAGTTTTAAATGCATGAAAAAAACAATTATATGGATCCAACTTTCGTATTTTATGCTTTATTGTTGATTATTTATACAATAAATAAATTTAATGAAATAACATTTACGAATTTTATTTAAAGGATATGATGCTTTTATAAAAACGATCAATCCAACCCGAATTGTCAATCTAATTTCAATCCGGATTCAAACTAAAATTTTACAACACTAGTTTGGTTAATATTAAGGTTTTAAAAATGATTTATAACTTGATTTGAGTTGAATTTTTATACTGCGAATTAAGATTTGGTTGACGTGAAACAGATCACGGTCCAAAGATTTATCTCCACATATACAATGCTATTGCTAGCTAGCAGTTGCTTAATGGATGAGACATCGAAAGTAGGTAAAAAGTCCAAACATTATCTCCAAAGCTTACATCATAGTACGCCTCAAAAACCAAGTTGACAGTAGAAACTACAAGCACCAAAACTGATGATCTGTGAGGGCTAGCACTGCCGCATCTCTATCAGATGCATGCAAAAACAGATTTAGTGGTAATTAAAAATTAAAATATTACTCATGTCATAGCCAAGTGGATAGCCACAAACATCAACACGAGTTTAACTTGTAATGATGATCTGGGAGTATGTCTTTTCAATGAAAAGATATGGAATTTCTTTATAAGATATGATGAATAATGCAACCCATAAGCCTCCAACTTTATATGGGCTAGCTGCTCATGCTTAATCAATTTCAAAATAGAAGCACATGGCTCCAAAAGCACGGATCAGGCAATTCTAGTATTTAATTGCACCCAAAAGCATCCAGCACTTTCCCCGAAGAGACCAATGCAAGACCTACCTCCATCATGATATCATCAGAATAAATACCTTTAAAAATGCTCATAACTTGGCAGATTGGTAGCTTGGAGATGTGATTGTCCATTTTGCCATTGCTAATGAGACTGGCAAGGTAGTGTGCATGTATTTGAAATTAAATGGGTCTACCAAATGATCTGTCTAAATGAGTGCTTATCATGACATTTCTGGGTAAAACAGAGGGGACTCTTTCAGCTCAAGACCGCATTCGATGTAAAATGCACCCAATCCAAGCATTGAGAAGCTTCATCTGTGGGCCAAAACATCCAAGCAGCAGCAGTCACCTATGCCAGAAATAACCCAATAGGCAGATGCTAAACTAGCAATGGAGGCTGTAGATCAGATCAATTGATTCAAATTTAAATTTTTAAGGAAAGTTAAGGTCTATTTGAGAATCGGGAAGCGAGGAGAGAAAAATCAAAATTACAAATATAGAAGTAAACGGCAATCACAAAAAAGGTAGGACTGTTAAAGTTGATAAATATTATGTCCGTTAAAAGGGAATGAGAAAAGGAATACCAACAGACCTTAATACAATTTGAATTTAAATCAATAAACTTTTTCTACATAGGCACACCATTCTAATTGCTGAACCCCAACATTCTGATCCCATAATCAAAATCATGCTTAAACTGATAAGTGATCCATTGCCATTCCTAACAAATAGATTGGTTAAATTCTACTCCCATCCGTATTGGCTGATGACACGGATAGAATCTTGTGATTGGTTAAGTGCTTGCACTGTCAGCCAAGGACTATTTTCAGACCAGTGGATGAGGATTCTCCAAGTGTCTGGCAACTTTCGGCAACATGAATCTACAAATAGTCTGTGAAGTCAAAGCAGCAGGTCCATATTGCCGCTTTGGTTATTGGGTTTGGTGAAAATGATGAGGATCACTTAATTTTCTAGAGGCCTTCTAATGGTCCATCCAAGCGCATACAAACAGCCGATCGTAGCGACCCAAAAAGAAGAGTCTGGGTTTTTTAATGTCAGAAGTAGTCAGATAGCAAATCCGCACCCAAGTGTAAGGGGAAGAGTTGATCATCTGTGAATCACCTGTGATGGGGACGGGATACCAAGAAGCAAGCACAGAAGATAGAGACAGCCATAATTTAGATTTAAATACATTGCAACAGCTGCAAACTATTCTGGAGGACAATATAGGTTTAGACCATCACTATCTACTCTCTCGCATGGCCGTCCTGTTGATTAGATGGTCTATTTCAACAACAACAATAACAAAACTTGTATCGCTTTTTACACAATTTTGGTCAAATTACTAACGAAATATATCTTAAAAGGAGGCTCACTTCATGCCTACTTTTAGCTAAAACAGAAGTTGGATGTCCGTGTGCAACTTCGGTTCATTCCAAATCACAGCTGGATGGTCCAACCCGATTTTGATTTGGATCAATTAACTGAATTTTTTAAAATTAAAATTACCAAAATTAGCATTCAATCTAATTAATTTTTTTATTCTAATACTTAATTGTTTCCCACACTTGGTCATTGAAATTCAAAAATAATATGTTAAAAGTGTTCAAATAGCCACCTAAACATTCATCAATGAACTGAAACACTAGCTGTTTCAATGACTTTCCATCAATTTATACATACGCGTACATATAAATATACATATCAAAAATTCAACTTGAATTGTTTATTTGAAACCAGTATCAATTTTTTAAGATTCGATTCCCTAAACAGCCAGGAGATAACGGCGGAGCCAAGGTGGGGAAGCTGTTGTACCTGGCACTGGTAGTCTACTGTGGTAGGCCAGCTAATGCAGGTCAAAACCAAAATTAATTATATATATATATATATATATATATATGAATATCGATTGTCTAGTTAACATAACGCATCATCTGCATAAGTATTATGTATATCCTTATGTTCAATTATAAATATATGAAGTATTATATACTATTAAAAAAAATCTCTCTAAAAAATAAGCTTTCTCTTCATTATTTCCACCTTTTACTAATGTCCACCAGGACGCCTTTTAATGTTTTGTCGGCCTTACAAAATCTTTATGCAGAATTATATAGACCCAAACAATATATAGAGCTGCTGTAAACCCACACGTAGTTTGTCCTTGTCACATGCATGTGTGGAGCCTCGATAGATGTCGAACCCAGCGAGTTGACCATGAAAGAGAAATTTATTACTGGTCCTCATGCCCATACAGCTATCTGTGTGGCATTTCAATTATGGTTTGAATTTGGACCTATTGTTAACGATAACATGCTTCTTAAAATTTGCAATTTTAGCTTGTCTAGTTCTATCTTTGATTTAAGTGAGTTAAAAAAAATTAATTTTGCACCAACAATAACCCCTTTGCCGATGGCTTTGGTGGTGCCGATTTGAGCCTCACAGACGGTCTTCTCATAAGTGAAGATATGAGACCTCTCACCTTGTGCAAACCAAAACAACCACAAAAAATAGAATTTTAAAAAATTAAAAATGGCTAGAGTCATAAAAAGAATAAAAATAAAATAAATAAAACCAATGATGAAAAAAGACAACTTAAAATATAAATTATGAGGAAAAAATAAAATTATGGAAGATAGCATGTGTAGATAAATGTAAAACCGCATGAAAAGGAGAGAAGTGGGGAGAAAACCTTTTCCTCCTACTTAGATGGGGTTAATAATAAACATTTAATTAGATTAAAGGAGATGGGAGGAGGGCATATATCCAGAAACTAAAGGCCAATCTTTTATGCGTCTAAGAAGAATCCACCCCAATTCCTAAATAACCAATTGGAGTAACCATTTCAGCTCAATTGGACTAGATACACCACAAGCTGCAAAAATGGGCCAGCTCTGCACCACGGAATTTGGGCGTAGATGAGGAATAGCCTTAGAAAAGGACTCCAGCTCCACCCGGTGGTGACATGCAAACGCAAGTTGCAGCCAATAATAAAATGTCTTTTTCTTTCGGGGAGGAGCGGCTGCTGTTTTTTGCTTCCCCACCGAAAAAGAACATCAACGATACCATGACAGATGATGATTTCGTGGCTTATACCTCTCTGCCACACTGACACGCACCCCTTCCTCGCCATTCTCTTCCCTGATCATTGGATCATTGATTGTGGTGTCCATATGATTAAAGCCCGTCGGGTTTTTCTGCGTACCTCTCCTTCTTTACTTTTACCGCATTGGCAGAAGAAGAATATTGCTTTTTAGGATCTTTTTCTTTTCGCATTTTCATTCTATTTCGGCGCAAAGAGACGGAGAAGCGTGCCTTCGCTTCTTGGGTGTCTCTCCTTTTCCGTTCTAGTATGAAATTGCAGTCCGGGCGGTCGTGATTCGATGAGAAGTTGGTAGAGATGCGCATTTGCTGTTTTGGGTGGTGTTGGGGAGATGAGGAAAAAGGGTGGTCTCAGAACATCCATCTTTAGGGTTTTGGGCTGCGGGGATTGCTGCAAAATGAGCCTTTTGTGCAGGTTTAGATGGAGATGGAGCCAACCTTTTCGTGTTCTCTCCCTCTCCTCGCCCTTCTTCTTCTTTCTGTGGTCTTTTCTTGGTGTATTCATTATTGGTTTTTCTTTCTTTCGTCTGATGATATCACCCTTTCGGAGCCCGGCTCTGAATTCCTTTGGATGTCGTCAAGACAATGAAGGATCATGGTCCATTGGTGTTTTTTATGGGAAGACTCCATTCTCACTTTCGCCAATTGAACTGGTAAAGATACTCGTTCCCTCCTTTCCTTTCTTGATCAATTCAGCAGTCTTATACTCTTAGATGATGTTGTTGGAGTGTATTAGTTTGCTTTTTTTTTTTCAACCCACTAATGGAATAGGTGGGGCATGGTGATTGATCATGTGGGGCGTATCATCAAATGAGGGATGCATTAGTATTTCAACTATGAATTGGTCCTATCATTCCATGGAAGATCGTAGCTAATGGCCAAACAGGATCATAAATTCATAATAGTATTCAGAAAGATGAATTTTTGGCAGAGTCCATGGACCAAAGATGATTCTTTTACAGATTACTTGGACCACAGGTTGTGGGCAATTGTATGGTTGCATTCCAAGCAAGAGTTCAACCATGGACCAAAAATGATTCTTCTAAGAACAACTTGACCACAAGTTAGGTCCAAATGCATGTTTGCATGCCAAGCAACAGTTCAACCAAGTTCTTTTGTACTTGAGTCTGATTGTGGCAAAGCACTGATCTTTTGATCTCTCCCGTTGACAGGTTAATCGTAAAGACGACAGCAGTTCAGCATGGCCTGTTGCAAATCCTGTGTTTACATGTGCTTCAGTTGTGGATGCAGGTTATCCTAGTAACTTTGTTGCTGACCCTTTCCTTTATATTCAGGTTTGCATTCTTGTCCCATTATATCTGTATAGCAATAATGATATTATTTAAGGAGTTGTTTCTTCATGGGCTGTTGCTTGTATAGATATATCGAAAATGTTGCTTGAGCATTTGGACTCAATGAGTTAAGACTCAGTGAAGGCCCAACTCTCTGAATTATCCATGAGAAGTTTAAGAAAAGCAAGACCAGACAGACTGACTGGATTTAACTCGGTGAATTAAGACTCAGTAAAGGTTCAACTTTCTCAATTACCTGTGAGAAGCTTAAGAAAAATAAGATCAAACTGATTGGATTTGACTCAGTGAGTTAAGGCTCAGTGAGAGCTTAGCTCTCTTACTTATCCGTAAAAAGTTTAGGAAAAGTAGGACCAGTGGCTAAATTTGATTTGGTGAGTTACGCTTGAGTGACTCAGCGAGTACTCAGCTTTCTCAATTATTGGTTAGAAGCTTTGAAGAGTGGGATCAGGTAAACTAGATTTGATTTTTAACGAAAGCAGTTTTGTTAGGGTTGACTCGATGACTTGATGACTCGATCATAGACTTAGGCAAATAGATAATTTGAATGAATTATATTATTTGATATCCCATGGAGAATGAAACCAAGTGATTTCTATTGTTTAACTTGTGATAGATCCTAACTCTAGGTCACAAGCGACACACTTATGGTTTGAAAGGGTCTAAACAACTTGGATGGTGTGAATTAAACTTAATTAGCTGAGATTAAGCCTAATTATAGTTACAATAAGTGATTATCCCTAAGTTCTCTACATTGGACAACTTGAAGTAACTAGTGGGTCCTATGTCATCATCTCCATGATCTATAGGGCGCATTTTCATGTGGGGCCCACTAAGCTACAACTCTACTAATCGGTTCTTCTTTAAGGGCAATCCAATCCCATGATTAAGAGATTAGCAAATTTGGGAAGTTCACCTAAGAAAGGTCATGTTCCTCAAGTCAAGGAACCCACCATTTCTAATGGGCTTCACTGCTCTATTAATGGAAGTTCATCTTCCTCATTGTTTGGTTCAAAACCCATTAATCGAGTTGTTTTATTAAGTTTTGAAAGATTCAAAGAGATGGGTTCCAAGATTTAATACTTATTCAAGTTCCCATGAAGCTCTAATGCCTCCTTCAAAGTAACAAACCTACCACATCATAAGTGGAAGAAACAGTTGTGTACCATGGTGGAGTTTCGCCCAGATTTAACAAATGGCCATGATAGCCATCCAAGAGCAACAAGACACTTGCCTCGAAATGGAAACTTTCATCGGAGAAGAAGAAGAAGACTTTAGCTCCAAGTCGAGAAAGAAGCTTGTCTAGAAGAGGGAGATCTGTCTCCCTTGGAAATCGTGCCTTTTATAGCCAATAAAGGTTGCTGGTGTGGTAGAGCCATGCTGGTGTAGTAAAGCCTTCGTGGAGTGGCCAAGCCTGGCATGGCAAAGCCTTGCTAGCGTGGTTGAGACTTACTAGTATAGTAAAGCCTTAGTGGTGTGACAGAGCCTTGTTAGTGCTATAGAGCCTTAGTGGTATGGTGGAACCTTAGTGGTATGTTGGAGCACCTCCTTGACGTGGCGAGACTTTGGCTCTACCATACATTGGATTTAAGTAATGTATTTTGGAGATATTAATTGCATTTTTAATTTGAATGGTCTAACCAAAATTGTTTGGATGATTTATTTAAAATACCAATTAAGTATACTCCATTGCTAGCTAAACAACTCAATGGATGCTCGTTTTATTACATACATCCCTTCTGATGTGATTTAAACCGTTGCTTTGTAAAAGCCAGGGGCGCTTGATTTTGCTGAATGGTTTAGATTATCCAACACTTTCATCATTGTATTTTTCATGCCAAGTTCTAAAATGTGGTTGCGAGTTTGTATTAAAAACTATTTTTCTAGTTTTAGACCTTGATTTTGATGCATTGGAGTGGGTTTAGTTTGAGTCTAGATAAAGTTAGTGGTGGCCTAGTTGAAAACTAGAAGTAAAAATACAATTGATTTTTACTGGCCTACTTTAGTAACTTAGGTGTTAAGGATTTTGAAACAAGAGTATCTTCTCAGGGGTACTTGTGACTATATTCAATTTTCGTCATTTGCGATTGTGCCCATTTAGGCAAATATTAACTAAGAGTAGAGAATGGTGCTGTCCATTCTCTTGGTTTAGTATAGAGTGCATTTAAGTCCTAGGCATGTTTTCCCATGTCAAAAGTTAGTAAAGTCAATTTTTTATTTATTTATAATGTTAAGGAGGATGATATCAACTGTACACAACACCAGAACTAGGAAGGTTCTCTTGACAACTTGTTGCATATCTTAATGCCAAGAGAATTTTTCTTTCATGTTTTGTTTGTCTGTGAATGGAGGTCAGAGTATGTGGGTTTTTAACTTCACCATAGCCTTTGAATTTTGTAAATGCCCATACCTACAAGAAATAATTCTAATATTTTTTGAATATTGTATGTTCCTCTTGCAACGTTGAGAAATTATTTCAGTGATTCATTAGGACTCTGGACATGTAGTGGCCTTTGTTTGTAGTCTTTGGGAATATGTTTTTGCGTAGATATTAGTAGCGAACAAAATAATATGGTATCTATGCTTTTTGTTATTAGAGAAACCAAGATCAAGTATATGGATTGTTGCTTGACAATACGACTAGGTATGGAGTTAGATAAGATTGCTAGTCAAAATGCGCCTCAGAGTTACCATTTTCATTATCTTCAGTGAATCATTTGTGATATTGGGATAAAGATGTTGCAAATGAGATTCAAGTTTAGCATAAGGAAAATGAGAAGTGCTATGGGAGTATTGTCAATTATTATATATCAATTTAAGTGGAAATTCTATAAGTAGTAGTGAGATCCGCCATAGCTTACAGAGTGGAATATTTAGACATCAAGGAGTGTAATGATTATGAGTATCGACAACATTATTTGGTTGATGTGTTTACTAGTTTTTTTTTAAATATTAATAATGTGTGTATGATTATTGTTGGGTGACTTGTATGCATATAATTTTTAAATGATGCAATTATGAGTTGATGACATGTATGCATTATTGCTCCCTAATATAAGTATAAACAAGAGGGAGAGGGGGAACAAAAGAAGGGTCGTTACCGCCAGAGAAGAGAGGGAGAAGAAAGGAAGAAAAGGAGAAGGAGAAAAATTAAGGTTTTCTAATTTTTTTTCGTGGGTTCTCAGGTAAGTAATTTAGATGTATTATTGGTTTAGATCGTTAATTAGATGATTATAAACTGTGTTTTTAGTTGAGATGAATGTTAATATGCATATTATTTGGGTGTACCGGAATTAAAGAATATAAAATTTCATTTCATTCATTTTGAAAACGAAATTATTCTGGTTAATATGCATATTATTTTGATGATCGGATTTGTCGATTATGTCTAGTTTTTGTTAATTCACATGCCATATGAATTTTGTGAAAATTGGATGTGAAATAACTGTTTAATTATTGAAAAACATTCTTGTACGTTGAAAATAGAATTTTGTTACATTTTATATTTGACAAAATTATATATTGAATATTGGGCATAAATCGAAGGTCTCGTTGTGTAGAGTAAATCCTATAACTCAGATTCCTGAAATATTGTCAATATAAGGAGTTATTGATAAAAATCTAATTAAAATAAAAGTATTAAAGAATTATATTCACATGAGTGAAGCTGTCAACTCTCTGACAGTGTCCGTAAATATATATATATATGTATGGAGAATGAAATATGATTTATAAATGTGATTTGCATATGTAATTTGGATGATCTGAACCATTGGATATATTCTAAGCATTGATATTAGCTTATGATAAAAATTTCGGGTTAAAATGAATTTATTTAGTTGGTTAAATTTTATGAAATGTGAAAATCAAAAAAATTAATAAACCTGATATTTTTTTGGTCATATTGAATATGAAATACACTAAATGATTAGTAATGTTATTACAAATTTTAGGTAAAATTTTTCAATGTTGCAAGTTTGAGAAATATATATATATATAATATGTATATATATTTTGGGACGCAAGTTCCTGATAGCGTGAGTTGCCTGAAAATTCAGGCAGGCTAGGCCAAACCGGCCCAGCCCAGTATTAGCAGGCTCTAGGCCAGGCCCAGCCCAGTGTAATAGAAGTTCAATAAGCCCGGTCACCAGTCCGGCAATGAACGGACGACGAAGATTGCTTTTATCATATTTGGACCATCTGACCTCTATTTTAGATGATCAAGTACTCAATTTTGGGTTTCTTGGACATTCTAGATATAGTGGAATGGTCAGATTGTCCAAAAGGTGACTAGATCATATAAAATTGAATGATCATACTTGATTTATTAATATATGGACCCCACGATATTTGATCTAAATGATCGGGTAGTCAATCTTGAGGTTTTTGAACATTCTAAATCTAATGAAGAGGTTAAATTATTCAAAAGATGGCCAGATCATATAAGAATGAATGGTCAGATTTGTTGTGATGATATTTGGATCCTACGATCTTTGATCTTAATGATCAGGTAGTTGAACTAAAGGTTTTTGGACGTTTTGGATCCAATAGAAAGGTCATATTATCCAAAGATTGGTTAGATCATGAGGTTGAGTAGACAGATATGACATTGGGGTCCACTAAACTAGTTAGGATATGATCTGAAATGTTGATGTGTTTGATGATGATTAGATCATGAGGTTTGAGTGGATAGATATGATAATAAAATCCAATAAACCAGTCAGGACATGATCTAAGGCATAAATTTGATAAAATGATGGTCAAATAAAGAGGTTTGAATGAGCAGCATAAAGGGATGAGATGTACTTCCCTAGATTGGTGTTGTGGTCGGTCAAATTAGATAGTTTATGATGTGTATTGTGGTGTGGTCAGTATTTTTTATTATAGGTGCTAGTTAAATCTATTTTACTTACTGAGTTACTGTAACTCACCCCAAAATTATTTTACGGAGAATGCTGCTCATGGAGGACACTAATCGTGGTGTGAGGATAGGTGTGACAAAATGCTGCTATGAAAGTGATGTTAAAAATAAATATTATATTTTCTGTTTTATGTTGAAAAATTGTATTGTGGTTTATAGTGTAACATTTTCTTTAATAATGAATTATTGTGGTTGCTTTCATAGTTATGTTGAATCTCGCGATAGAATCTTGAGAGATTTAAACCTGAATTAGAAAATGACAGTTATTTATGCTATTCTTGGGGTCGGGGCGTGACAAGGAGCAAATTAATAAGCATGTCTAAATTGAAGACCTTGAGATTGATTAGCAGCGATAATAGGTAAATTAGAAATGAGAGAACTTGAGGGAATTTAAAGGTAGAATTAGATGGAGAAAAGCTAAGATAAGTAGACTTATGCTCCATTTGGCCCCACTATGGAATTTAAGTACTTTTTGAAAAAGTGCTCTTATAATAAAACTTTAATAAAAAGTATTTGAAGTAAGATAAATTTAAAAGTACTTTTGGCATTATATATCTATTTGATTATAATATGATGAAAGTATTTTTATTATGCAAATGACCAAAAAAGTCAATAAAATTATGCTTTAACTTTATCAGTAATTTTCTTTAAAAGAATTATGCAAAAAATATAATATGCAAATCAATATTTAAGATTTAGAATAAATACTAATAATAAAATATTTTCAATATACATTGTTAGCTTAGGAGAAGAAAAATACTTGAGATTTTTAAGATTAATATACATATATTTCTATATATATACAAATATATGAAACTTTGATGGATAACAATACTTACATCATATCTGAATATTTGAATATGATTTTGTACACTTACGATATTATTTTTTAAAAGAGAGGAAGATGCGTAATATCGTTTTAAAATTTATTAACGCGAGAAGCCCATGGAGAAGCAGAAATTTCTTGCTTCTCCTGAAACATGAGTTTTTAGCTTTTGCGGTGGAGTGAAGTGTTTTGAAACTCTAGCCAAATGCTCGCAAAAAACCGCACAAGTACTTTGAGGGCCGTGAAAGCACTTTTACGCAATCTAAACGCGCGGCCAAAACGGAGCCTTAGATTATTCAATCATGTGCAATCTCTTCACCGAGGAGTGGGTTTGCTAGATGCTAATGAACATGAATGACAGCTGTTAAAAATTTTTCAAGGATGTTGTCAAGAATCAAAGTCTAGGGTGGAATGAAACAGCACAATAGAATTCATGCAGCTAACACAAGTTGTTGCCAAAAAGTTTAAATGATTGTGACTAATACCATGCAGAATCATTTCAATGATTATGCCTATAATTCATAAGAAAATAATGTAGCATCTTTCATTGGAATGTAGAACGGAAATCTTGTGCTCTTTAACCCATAATTGAACCATGTCAAAATAGGAAAGGAAGGTTTCATTTAGCAATGTACCTGAAATGGATCCAATGTTATAAAAACTGGATGGGACTGGCCTGTCCAACCAGGATCAGACTCTGGCCAGTACTGTTCTATTTTATTTTTTTCATATTGGTTTAAGAAAATTACAGTTTTAAAGGATGTGACATAGTAGTAAAAGAGCTATATTTCTAGATCAAGATCTAAGGTTTGATCCTGTATTCCCTTTGGTGGTGGGGTGATTATCATATGTGCAGCTCATTCACTACACTATCTTCAGATAATGTGCTCTATATTTTACTTGAGTGCTTATGAAAGCTTTATTCCTTCTTTTGCTGTTGAAATTGTGATAGTTTCACAAGCATACATTTTTTTGTCATTACATTCTTGATGTGAAAAAACAGAAAGTTGTTCTGGTTTCCTGTTTGGTTATTTCATGGTTTCCCACCACTTCAAAACACTGTGTGTTGCCTTACTCATTTAACACAATGAATTTTCTGTTGGTCTTCAGGGATATCATCTCTATATGTTTTTTGAGACAAAAAATTCGATTACAATGCAAGGAGACATTGGTGTTGCTAGAAGTCTTGATCAAGGTGTGACATGGGAATATCTAGGCATCGCTTTGGACGAGGAATGGCATCTATCATATCCGTATGTTTTTAGCTACAATGACCATGTGAGTGGAAAAAATGGTTTGCCTTTGCTTTTTATGATATTGAAATTAGGTCAAAGGATGTCCTCATAACCATTTTTCCAGTTGGTAAAGAAGCCTAATTTTGTGACAGTTTTTCAATTAGCATCAACAAAGCCATTTTAGAGGGATTAATGTCTTGGAAAATCTGCTCTCACATGAATGCCATACCACAAATGATAATCTAGATGATTGAAAATTTCTTTCTTGACTAATGGGGAAAGGAGAAACATTATCTATCAAGAAAAAAAAAATTCATAGATCATACTTCATATTGGATTCTCTCAAAAATATGATAATATTCATTTCCTAGAAACCTATAAATCATTACCAATTGTTTGAAATGAGAGCATTTTCTGTAAGTTAAAGCAACCACATTTGTAGAATCTCCCTGCAACATCACCACTGTCCACAAGGCCACAGTGCTACTCAGTTCAAGGCCCCAGTCCTCAGAAGACAAACTTGACAATCTCAATCTTTAATAACTCCTTGAATTCTAGATGATCCAGGTTGAGTAACAGATCTATCATTATTGGAGGTGGGGGAGTTTAGGACCCTGTTTACAGGATTTCTCATGTTTCTCAATGTCTTTCTCCCTTCTCCCTGTGGCAATGAAGACCTGAAATAGAAGTACAAAATATTTCATCTTTCATCTTTCATTGGTAGCCCAATTCACCTGATACCTATTAACTTTAGAAATACTTTTTCTTTTCTTTTTTCTTGGTTTTTTCCCTTTGAATTTCCAGCTGTCATGTTTTTCTGCTATATACTTAAATCAAAAGTGGTTTTGAATTGGTACTTCAAAATAACATGTTTCCATTCAGCTTCCATTCCAGAAAAAAATATGAGAAGGAAAAGAAAGAGAAGTGTACAAATAAGAGAAGAGGAACGAGATAATCCTCACTGCTTCAAAAAATCATTACTTCGAGAAAGTATCTAAACATACATGATAGTAGTTATCAAGCATCAGATCCCATGGGATTGTACAACCGATAGCCATACATTGGAAATATACCAAAAGGGCTATCCTAGCTTTAATTTAAAGATGACTTTGCCTAACTACATGTGGAGACAAGTTAGAACTTTTAATAATGCCAATTTCTATTAATCCTTCGGTTGGTTCCAGAATGGTGTTTACTGTGTGATTTTGCAGTAACTGTTCATCTTCCTTTAAGACATGGATTGAGCAGTTCTAGCTGTCACAAATGCATGTTGTCCACACGGATTTAGTGTATTATGATGCAACATGGAAATACAGCCAGATCCCCTTTTCAATTCTTCTTCTCTTGATCATTTTCATACAGAGGCCATTTTTTCTAATGCTGTAATCATTTTTGTCTAGAGAGGCAAAAGCTTTTCACCAATCTTTACTGGTTGCTGCCAGAATAGTCCTGACTGTGTGATTTCGCAGAACTGTTCATCTTCATTTTAAGACCTGGATTGAGCATTTCCGGCTCTCACACATGCCTGTTGTCCACAGGGATGTAAGTGTTCTATGCTGAGAAATGGGAACACAGCCAGATGGTGTTTTTATCCCTTAATCATTTTCATATAGAGAGGCCATTTTTTCTCCCTTAATCATTTTCTTCTAAGCTTTTCACTGTTCTTTTCTGGATGTGCCTATAGATAACCTTCTCATTGGGATTATTGGCGCCCATCTTATCTGATAAATCTTTACATCTGTTATACATATCTATATATTACTAGGAAAAATAATGTCTTTTTTACATGCCTTTGTGATTGCAACATGTTCTCTTAAGCGCTGATTTCCATTTTTTCTAGGTAAGCATCTGTCTTAGATCTTGCTTGTTGATGCTAAAGAGGTTTGGGTATATTGCACTGTTGTTTTCAGATATACATGATTCCTGAAGGCAGTGATAAGGGAGATCTTCGACTGTACCGAGCAACTGAATTTCCTCTTTTTTGGTCATTGGAGAAAGTTCTTATAAAGAGGCCACTTGTAGATGCTTCTCTCATACAGTATGAAGGCTACTATTGGCTTTTTGCATCGGATTTTAGCCGATTTACTGCTGAGATAAATGCTGAATTAGAAATTTGGTACAGCAACTCACCACTTGGGCCATGGAAACCGCACAGGAGAAACCCTATACATAACAATAATAAAAGCTTGGGAGCCCGAAATGCAGGCAGGCCTTTTATTTATCAAGGACACCTGTATCGTATAGGCCAGGACTGTGGTGATACATATGGTCAAAGGATCCGCATTTTCAAAGTGGAAACACTTAGCATTGAGGATTACAGAGAAGCTCCTGTTCCTTCTGGAATTGAGGAGTCCAGGAAAGGTCGCAATGCCTGGAATGGCTTCAGGTACCATCACCTTGACATTCAGCAACTCCCTACAGGTGACTGGGTTGCTGTCATGGATGGAGATCGTGTACCCTCTGGTGATTCAACTTATAGATTCATGCTTGGATGCATGTTTGTCCTATTGGTTGGAGCAGTGATTGCTGCTTTAGGTTTCTTAGTTGGTGCTGTTAATTGCATTGTTCCACCATTCTGGTCAATGACTTCTAGTAGGAGAAATGATTCTTCATGGTTTCGTGCTCGACTTGTATACAATTCAAAGCTTCGTAGGTCATTTTCATGCTTGAGCCGATGTGGTTCTGCTATTAGAGCCAGAGTTAGTCCAAGTAGGTGTTCTGGTATATCTATTCTATGCCTTCTTTGTCTCACTGGGGCTGTGTTGGTTTGCATGGCTGTGCAGTTTCTTTTTGGTGGCAATGGTGCCGAAGAGGCTTATGCTCTCAAGGGGCATTATTCTCAGTTTACAATGGTAGCCATGACTTATGAAGCTCGACTCTGGAATTTGAAGCTATATGTTAAGCATTATTCTCGATGTGCTTCTGTGAGAGAGATTGTTGTTATCTGGAACAAAGGAACTCCTCCCTATTCAGGTGACTTCGACTCTGCTGTGCCTGTCCATGTCCGCGTAGAGGAACACAACTCTCTCAACAACCGTTTCAAGGTTGATCCTCTCATAAAAACAAGGGCTGTGCTTGAGCTTGATGATGATATTTTGATGAGTTGCAATGATCTTGAGAGAGCATTCAGGATCTGGAGGGAGCATCCAGATAGGATTGTGGGCTTTTACCCACGGCTTCTTGAAGGAAGGCCTTTGAAGTATCGTGATGAAAGGTATGCTCGGAAGCAGAAGAGTTATAATGCCATTCTAACTGGGGCTGCATTTATGGACAGCGAATATGCTTTCAAGAGATATTGGAGTAAAGAAGCAAGGGAAGGACGGTCCATTGTCGATCAATACTTCAACTGTGAAGATGTGCTGATGAATTTCCTGTTTGCAAATGCAAGTGTGTCTCGGACAGTTGAGTATGTTCGTCCTGCATGGGCCATTGACACTTCAAAGCTTTCTAGTGCTGCTATTAGCCGAAACACACAACTTCACTACAAGATCCGGACGAACTGCCTCATGAAGTTCTCTGAGATTTATGGTCCGCTCTCCCAACAAAAGTGGAAGTTTGCTGGGAGAGAAGATGGTTGGGATATATAGGGCCTGCAGCAAGAGCCATGTTTGAGTTTTCAGCTGTTAAACAGCTTGCTTGCAGCAAAAATGCAAGCAGTCTTGATGCTGTTGCTTCGCTCAGAATCCAAGCTACAGATGCATTGCCAATCAGTTATATCAGAGATGGAAGAAAATTTTCAGGATGTTGGAGCCTTGATGATATTTGGTTGGATATAAATTCTTGGAGCAGCATAAACATAATTGACATTTCAATGACTCAAAACATACATTGATATTTTCTGTGCTGGGGATACTAAACAGGGTAACTGATGAACTGAAGTTAGAAACTTATTACATGCCAAACACCAAGACATCAACATTCAGTTTGTTGTGCAGTTTCCTAGTATTTGATTGTGGCCTGTTCTTGATATATGCTGCTGCAACTGTTTGGCAAAATGATGCAGGCATTTTATGTGGCAATCCATACAGGTTTTCTTTTGTTTTCCTTCTGTCCCATTTTCATCGTCTTCTTCTTATTACTGTGAAAATGCATACAGATTGCCTAGTACCTGGACTGTAAAATTGTTTCTTATGTTTATTTCAGTGAATGTATATATCTTAACCGTTCATTGGACGTTGGTGGCAGCTCTGAGATAAATGATTTCTTGTTCTTTCTTATTTTTATTTCCCTTTTGCTTATATCTTACTCATATCCAAGCCTGAGAATGACATAGCTTGCGCCTGCTCTGTTCCATTTAAGCTGCAAACGGTGCCTTTGATGTGAGAAACTTTAAATGACACCTGGTTTATCCTAATATACATACCCAGGCAAATCTACCATATCAAATTTTGCTGATCATCTAATCTTTAAATCTGCCAGACATGAGCAGGTGAAAGTTTTTATTTATATTCAGCAATGCAAGTATGCCTCCCTGTAATTAGGTTTGGCCTATTCCCTGATTTTTACTAGTGGATTGGCGATGATATATCTTTTAATCTTTCAAAGTTTGAAGACATGGGAAGAAAAGAAGATAGGATGTCATGCCTTGGAACAGCACATCTTTTGTCATGTGAAGGTGAGCCTCATAACGGTGCATTTACCTCTTGGCTAATTACTCCAGGGGCATGAACATGCTCCAGACATCATCCATCGCTTTCCTGACTACCACTCTTCCGTCTTTTCTTTTTTCTTGACATCAGTGCCTGGGATTTAAAAATCATGAAAATGGAATTAATGACTAGCGCATTTTGCCGAAGCGGATTAGAACAGGAGGCCTACTGTCCTATTGGGACAGTAGCCGACTATGGTTTGACACGTGGCTTGGAAGCAGAAAAGGGTTTTCCGCCCAAGTACCTCTCCTCTGTTGGCCATAATCTGAATGCTCCATATTGGCGACACTGAAATTTATTCCCATGAAAATTATTCACATACCAAAATATTAAAATTAAGAAATGACTCAAATTAATCATACACATCGCATGGGCGACATACCAGTAGGAATGACCAAAATTCTGGAAAAGTACACTCATCTTCATGTGTGACTGATGAAACGGTCTGGATTTTTTACATTAATAACTAATAATGAAACGGTCTGGATTTTTTACATAAATAACTAATAATTAAAAATAAAAAATAAAAAATCTTTTATGAAGGTAACCCACGAGGGCTGGCTGTTTAATTGGTCTCAAGGGAGCGGCTTTTTTTACATAAATAACTAATAATTAAAAATACATTTTTTGTTATGAAGGTAACCCACGAAGGCTGGCTGTTTAATGGGTCCCAAGGGAGCGGCTTCAATGAGAACATCACAGTGCTAATTAAAACCATCGAAAGAAAATTATGATAAAGGACTTTAAATGGTTGAACTCAGTTTAAGTCACATAAAGACAAAAATGCTATGATAATATGCGATACAGAAGAATTTGGTTTTGAAAATTGGCAAAATACCCTACTTTCTTATTACTTTATTAGTGGACGCATGTCCCCACTAGAGGGGAAGTTTTTTATATGATGCTTACTCTACCAAAAGCAATATTAAGAGAACCGGACCGAAGTTAAACCATTTGAGTGTCTAGTGGTTCAATAGGTGGAGCAAACCGATTTGAACTGGTGATGTCAGCATAATATAATTATAACGTAATATTTATTTTATTTATTTTATTTTTTTAAAAATATATATATTTAAAATTTTAAAAATCTATATTACCTAAAATATATAACAAATAATTTGAGATAAATAAAAATCATAACATATGTATCAAATTAATCAAAATAGGATAATTAAAATGTAGTATCAAGAAATTACTAGCCTCAGTGGATCTAAAACCTTAGCTTGATTCAACACTTCAAAGTCCAATCTTTCCTCCTTCTTTATGCTCATTAAAATTCTAAAATTTTATTTTTTTAATTATTTTTATATTAAAAAAACAAAATGGATGAATCAGCAGTTCCCAGTTTACTTGTTGAACCAGCCGGTTGTAACGGTTTGCTAAGGGAACTGGTGACTGGCCTAACCCTGGTCAAACCGGCCAGTCCGGCCTAATTTTCAAAACACCAATCAAAAGTAGTTTATATGATGTTGTTTGTGAACAATATTTTCATGTTATAATACAAATTTAATTGGGCCTTGGATTGCGTAGTTGTATAAGTAAATAAATAAATTTTATTCCTAGTAGAACTCATATATGTAAATAATCTTTTTCTCTATATATTTTCTATGTTTATTCCTTCGGAATCTGTTAATTTTAGTCACTGGGTATTCAGAATATATAAATGGTGGGAGACTCTGGTAAAAAGGCTTGCAAGCCAAACCGATCAAATCTTAAAATCTTACATTTTTGGATAATATTTAGCTTATCTTCAATTATCTATATGATAATTATCAGCATTGCGAGTATGCACACATGCAAGGGAAAGCTATACACCATAGAGACAAAAATGCCCTCACATAGATTTCTATATTAATAATTTTGGTATTTAAAAAATAAATTACATTGAAAAATACTTTGAAGGAATTAAATTGCTTTTTAAATATGCTATAATTCACTTATAATCTTGTTAGTGTTATAATTAGCAATCCTTTAACATCTCATGTGGCGATATTTGACTTTTTTTAGTCCTCTAAGATATCTCTTGTGAACTCATCCACCATGCGAGCGTTAACGAATGGTAGCATCAAAGCAGCAGAATTTCTTTGCCAGAGGATATGCATTCATGAGCCTATGATAAAAATTAAAGAGAAGTCTCACCCATGATGCCTCCTCTACACATCTACACGTTTACACAAGCAATTAAAATCTCACCGATGATGCCTCCTTTACGCATCTATGCATTTATCGGAAGGTTATAAGAAAACATACAAGCAACCAAAGGTTAAGAATACAAAGTGAAGACATTTATCAAAGATAAAGAGGATGGATTCTAGGCTTCATGGAGCAGCTCTAACAGGTGATGTTGCTTCCTAACTTCGGTTGCTTGAACAAGATAAGTCTTCTTCTAGATAAAGAGTCTATTCGTGGTGAGACACCTCTGCCTTACATGGGCACTTTTAGTTTACAGAAACAACCTTATGTTTAGGGCCTAAACTTGCCTATGTATTAGACTTTGCGCGACACTTGACGTTGCACTTGACATTCATGAAAAGTAATGTAGAGATTGTGATTTGCTCTTACAAATCGACCTTACCACGTGTCTCATTCAAGATCAAGATGGAATGACACCTCTCTATGTAGCAGCTCTGAAAGGTCGAATCGAGGTTACGAAGGAAATTGTGCTTGCAAACAGAATAGTTTCATGGGTCTTGCACATATGTGTGAATTATAATTGGTTTGATGTGATAAAGGCACTCTTAGAATGTGTGCATGATGATAAAGAATTTTTAAAGATGAAGGATGACTATGATAATACCATTCTCCATGTCATCGTGGCCAAGAAGCACATCCCATTATGACTTTTTCTTTTTTTTTCGCTTATTCTTCTCCTCCAATTGGTCTTGATTAATTGCTTTAAGTTGCTTACTTAGCATTATCTAAATTTGATTGTTGAATCGTTAGAGACATTATCAATAATATAGAAAAACTTTACATTGTCTAAACATGATTGATGAAAAAATGGTACCGTTAGAGATAGTATCGATAATATAGAAAAAAAATAGATGTGATAGTAAAAAAAAGTAAAATCAATCAAAGTTAAAAAAAGAAAAATACATTGTCGAATAAATTGAATTGAACCAAAATTTTTAAGCTTGGGCTGCCTTATGTAGCCTTATGTGATTTATTATTCAACGTATATGCCTTAAAAAAATTAGTAGAGATCTTGTAGTTGAGAATCACTGGTATTACCATATTAATGCTGATGAGAATGCAAAATGTCATATTTTATTCTCCTAATACTTCATCTTCTGCACCTATTTGATTCCTAAATATACTCATTATTCTCATATTTTGATTTAGGAGTCAATTGGAGTGGTTGAGCGCAA
>JAYJMB010048691.1:0-12033 GCA_036873735.1 Pouteria campechiana
CTAATGAAAATAGTGAAGTGCATGAAAGATAGAACGAGTAAGCAAACACACAGACAACACAATTTTTATAGTGGTTTGGTAACTCCGTCCCTACATCCACTCTTCCAAGAGTACTAACTCATTGTGTCTTAGGTTCCACTATGTCCCATATAATGAAAGTACACTAAAATCCCTGACACTCTTCTAGATTCAAGTTGTAAGGGGCGTAAACAATTGTCCTCGACACTTCTTCTGGATTTCATCTCTAGGGGGCATAAACATAGTTGTCCCCAACACTTTTCTAGTTTTACGAGTTCACCAGGAAACTCACCCATTTCAAAGATCATAGACAAACTTAGTAGTTTTTCCAAACTCATTACCAACTCATACAATGTGGTTTTCAAGCTCACTACAAACTCACGTAGCTAATTTGTCAGCACTCTTTTTGCACATTACATTGCCTCTTTTCTTAGGCTAATTTGTACAGAGATTAAGCTCATAAATAAAATGACATCTCATTGAAGCTCATTAGATATCAATGCTCCAAGTAGATGATTATGATAGAACATTTAAGCTCATTGTGTATCAGTGCAATAGAGATTAATTATCTAGGAGGAAGCATAGTCTGATTAAGAGAAATATTTCTTGTTTATGCTCTATTTTTTATTTTTCTCTTAACTTCCTCAACCTTCTTCATTGTTGTTGTACTACCTTTATATTGCTTCAAAAATTCTTGCCTGTTGGAGGTAGTTGGCTTTCTATTAATGTTAAAGACCATTCTGATTTCTCTTATTAGAAAGTTGTCTTCTTGAGAAACTCCTTTGTAACTGGAAAGCCTGCAGCACCGACTTTGAAGAAGCTGCCTTTTCATATTTAGCAAATGCCAAATGAAGACTTTTCTTGGTTAACTGACTCATTTAAGACTTTTCTTGGTTAACTGACTCATTTATTGTTATGGAAAGATGCTCATTAATCCTGAAAGGATGCAGCCTCAAAAAGTTACAATCTTTAGAATGTACATTGCATTTCTTTGAATTTCTTTCCATCTTCAGTTAATCTTGAATTGCCCGGTCTACTTTATAAAATTTTCTTCAAATGAGATTTTGACCGGAGAGTGCAATCAATGATGTCTGGCATAGATGGCTTCTACTCTTCATGATCCGTCATAATTTATCTGAGGATTTTGTCACTTGAATTTGTCCTTTGTAAGTAATAAACAAAGTAACTTTGAGTAGATACGTGTTATAGATCACTTTATCATTGTCAGGAACCATTGTAGTAGTTATTCCATCTTCTAGTTTATCTGTTAAAAGTAACAAATAAATCGTAGAGGTGCAGACGAAGTTTCTTTTCAGTATTGTTCATCAGACAACATTCTCTTGACAGATGAAGTTTCTTTTATTATATGAGATAGCTTTGTTTATTATAAGTAATAGACGATCTTTATGGCGTGGACAAAGCTTCTATACAATAGACGAAGTTTTCTTCACTAGACAAAGTCTTCTTCTTATCAGGCAAAGTGCCTTTGTCTGTTGTAATTAGTAGATGATTCTTCTTGATAGACAGGGCTTCTTTCCTAATAGATAAAATATGCTTTGTCTATCTATTTGTCTATTGAGATTAGCAGACGAAGTTGTAGCTCTAGAAAAAGTCTTCCAACTGGTTAATCTGATGGCTTGTCTAGTGATAAATGAAGTTATGGTGTGCAAATGAATTCTCTTTCTAGCCACTCATATAATGATTATCTGTTAAGTAACAAATGACTTGTTGAGGCATGGTCAACTTACTTCTTTAAATGTTGTTTGATGACTTTGTTTTTTGTTAGTGACAGACAACTCTTTATGAATGAATGCAACAGACAAAGTTTTTCTTCTTTAGTTGTTATGCAGCTTCTTTTTTGTCTTCTATATTTTCTGCAGAGATTGCAGACAAGTTCCTTGGTCTCTTTAGTTTTCAGATCATAGACAAATGCTTGAGTAATTTTGTCTTCATTTTAGCTTCTTCATTTGTCTATTTTCTGCTCCATTTTGTCTCTGCTTCTGCAAACTGAATTCATCTTTGTGTTGCTGACAAGTGTTGATTATTAGAAATTTTTTTGACTTGTCCATGGAATGATTTATCTGAATCTTCCTAAGGTAGATGTTATCTGAGACTAACTTTATATGTAGATAATTGACTTGATTATTCATCGAGGCTTGAGCTCCATGACTACAGATTTCCTTGATGGCTTCTTTTCAAAGTTTTAGTGTCATTTTTTTTTATTATTCTTGTCTACTTTCGGTTAGTGGATTGTGTTCCTGTATGTTTAGACCAATTTCTGCAATGCTTAGGAACATAATTGTTAGTACCACATTTGTTCACTCATGTATTGTTGCTCATTATCAAAACTTGGTTGTTTACCATATGCACTATTTAGTTCAACACTACTATCTCTCACTGTCATTGGATGGGATTGTGTTTCATCCTCTTACTTATGAGATAAGGATGTATCATTTTGAGCATCTAGCAATTCATAAAGTTCGAAATCTTTCTTAACTTCACCAACACATCGAAAATCATTTTCTAGGAAGTCTATATCACGTGATTCAATCTCAGTTGACCTTTCATCTAAATGTTCACATAGTTCAGAACTATTTAATCACTATTTAAAACTATTTATTCACTGTTTAATCAAAGTTCACAACTGTTCACTTACTATTCACTATGAATACTATTCACGCGCAAAGCTATTCATGTGAAAAGTTTATTTTGTGAAATCTATGCCCCTAGAACTCGAATTTTGGTGATTAAATAGTTATTTTCACTATTTTTGGATGTTCTAGATTCAATGGATAGATCAAATTACCCAAAAGATAGCTAGGTTATAAGATATATGTGAACAGCTGTGAAGGATAAGTTTTTTATGCAATTAAAATATTTAATGCATAAATTAAATTATTGATTATTGATTTATCCAATGCAAACACAATATCTAAGGTCATACATTTACATCATGTATATAATGCACAAGTGAAATTTAATATGCCACTGGCATGAATGCACATTTACATTATCTATGCCACACTTAGATTTATATTACAACATGGACACATCATCCACAAATAATAGGACACAAGTCTCATTGGCATCAATGCACTGCGGATTTGAAACAAGTCACTACTACAAGACAGAAAGTGGGAAGTCATCTCCAACCCATCTTTCTAGACTCATTGATTTCCAAAACATGTAGTTTCCACTCATGCATTAGCTTTTGAAAAACAACATTTATTTCTGGACCTTTTCATCCATCCCATTTGCTAGATCTCTTGTTGGGACATATATAGGTGTTCACAGAAGACCTTCAATTACATCAAAAGTAGTTCTAATGGGCCAACATCTCTGATACCAAATGTTTTATGTCATTTGGAATCTCCCTTCTAAGGACTGTGACTTTTATAAGGCTTGAATTCCTATCAAAACATATTAACTCCAACTGTAAATCTTGTCCATGATAGATGAAATTGACAAAATTATAATTTTTTTGTCAGCTTACTATCGAGCTTTGAAAAGGTATTTGTGTTCAGTGTTGAATACAGGGGTTTGACATGGGGAAAAGAGGAAAGATTGGGGCATTCCAAAAAATTTAATTTTTTAAAAAATAAATTTGGATGGAATTCTAATGGCAAAGGTATATTTGCAATATCAATAAAATAATATGAATTTATTTGTTATTTTTCAAACAAATGAGATATATTTGCAATATCCATAGAACAATATAGGTATTTTTGCAAATAACCCTAAAAAAATATAATTCTCAATTGCTAATAGCATACCTTTAACCAGCATACACATTATTACATAATTCCCTTGTCAAAAAAAAATTTCCTTCATTCATTCCTAAGTAAAAAATTGCCTCATAAAGTAAATTAGAAACTACATTGAGACGTACATTGCATATTGTTTTGGCATAAGATTGTCCACAGCTATGTTACAAATAACTTTTTCTCCATATTTGTGAGTGTTCAACCGCACTTCTCATGCTAATTGAACAAAACTATATGGAGTAGTTCATGGGCTAGCCATGTGGAGAAGGGATAACATGAAGAGGGGTTGCCAATTGTAATGTGACTCCAAACTTAGAGCTCATGTCCATATTAGTAGGGGCCATCCCGTGGGGAAGTTTCCACGAAAAGGAATGGAGAAGAGATGACAGCATAAGGTGAACCACCCTATGTGCAAGTGGCAAGCCAAGGCAAATCCTCCTACCTGATCAAAATGGTATGAGCTCAAAGTCTTGAACTTTGAAGTCAATGTCACTACCCAAGAACCTCTCAGGCATAAAGGTGACTGGGTTATGCCAAATATCAGGATCTCATCCTATAGACTAGAAATTTAGTGTAACCAGAGTATGTTAGTATAAATGTGTGGTTTTGATGACAAAAAAAACTTGATTAAAAATTATATAGTAATGACTATTATCAAGCATTTAGCATGCAGAATCAAGTTGTAGGCCTTATAGACAAAAAAACACAAAGAAGAATCAAGAGATATTCCAAGGCATCAATCTGTCTAACTGAAAAGATAAATAGTTTAGGCAAGTATGCAAGACCCAAAGATGAAGTACCGCTACCATCAAAGCTTAAATGAAAAGGAATCAATCGAGTCACTATTCGTCTATCAAGTGAAGTTTATTTCTGACAAATGCAAAGCAACGAGCATAAAATAAGACTTCGTCTATCATAAGTGAGCTAGAGTCGAATAGCTTACTAAGTCAATGATCCTCTATTAAAATAGACAAATGCAGAGCAAAAGGATTTATCTGCGCCTCTACAATTTGTCTATTACTTGTAATAGACAAACAAATAGATGAACCGCTCGAAGGATGATTTTCCTACGCCTCTATGATTCATCTATTACTTGCAATAAACAAACCAACAGACGAAGTACTGAAAAGATGATTCGTCTATGACTCCATGATTCATCTACTACTTGTAATGAACAAAACCAATAGACAAAGTGCTAGAAAGACAACTCGTCTACGTTAACTAGATTCATCTATTAATTACAATGGACAAACTAAAAGAGAAAAGGACTTTGTCTGATGGATAGCTGGACAAATACTTTGTCTGTCACTAGTAAAGATGAGCAATGGACAAACTGAATCGTTGGTCTTCATCTAGCATTAATGGGGCTCTTTCCAAATTGATGAAAGAATCATCTATTGCAGAAACTCTTTGACCAATACTTATTAAGAATCAGAAAATCATCTTTTCTAAGGTTGGCATTACAGGCATTCCAGCAAAAGAAGATTAATTAGAAGATAAAAAATTCAAATATGTTAATCAGAATGTTCTTCTATCATTAATGGAGCTCACCTACCACCAATGACTGGAATTCAAAGTAGTTATAAATGTAGCATCGTTGGATTAAGAAGAACAATTGAGAAAATTATTCAATCCCTTCTTGAGAGCATTTACTAAACTGAGTCAAAACCTTTTACATCTTTCAAGAATCATGAGCATTGTGTTCAAACTTTCATCAACTTTCTTTAAATGCTTTCAACCATCTTTCGGGAAGATTATTTACTTCTGCATTTAATCTTTAGAATTTTTTCTCTATGCTATTATGAAGTGTCTATATAAATGCTTTAACTTTTGATATTCATTTATTATAATTTTCTTGAGCTAATAGTTGAGGATAGACTCAAGAAGAGTTGTGACTGTCTGGGTGTAGACAAGAGCTACTTATTCACACCTCCTGGGGCTAAAAAATAGAAAAGGGTTGAGAGCATTATGATTATACCCCATGGAGCTGGAATCTAGAAGAATGTTGAGAGCATTGTAGTTATATCCCTTAGAACTAAAATCTAGAAAAGTACAAGGTGCACTGATTGTATTTCTTCTATTGAAGATAGTAGAATCCAAGACAATAAGAGGAAAGTGTTTTTGGAAGAATGGAGTAGAGTGTTAACTCGAACCACTATTAAAATTCCTGAGTCTTATTTATTTATGCATTGATTAAGTGATTGAATTGATTGCTAAAGGGATGTTTGATCTTAAAGCGGTTTAGCAAAATTTTAAGTACCCAATTCACCCCTCCTCTCTTATGTATTTGCCTAAGCTTTGAGACCAACAAGTGGTATCAAAGCAGACTATATAAACACTTATTGTGATCCAATGGGAAACCCATCATCCTCTTCTTAGATATTCGTTGAGAGGCAATCGTTTACCCAGCCACCCCTATTTGATGGAACCAACTTCGCCTACTGGAATTTGAAGATGAAGCAATTCATTATAGTTAATGATAAAGAATCTTTGAAGGCCATTGAAATAGAAATCACTCTTCCCACCTCTGAAATAGGTGCATGGACCAAAGAGAATGCCACCTCAATCCAAAATAATGCAAAGGCTATGAACTCCTTGATTTGTGGACTATCCTCAATTGGTTTGATAGAGTATCCTTTTGTACTACTACAAAAGGTATATAGGATAAATTAGTATCTATTTATAAAGGATCCTTATAGGTCAAAAGGACCAGTAGGAATATATTAATAAGAGAACTAGAAAATTTTAGGATGAAAAAATGAGAGATTATATTAGAAATATTTACTCATTTTTCAAAAATTACTAATGCTTTGAAAGGCTTGGAAAAAGAAGTCACAAATTTTGAATAGGTAATAAAGATACTGAGGGAAGTACTAGAATCCTAGAACCAGAAGATCACAGTAATTGAAGAAGCAAAGGATCCAAACTTACTTCTGGTGGGTGATCTCATCAGCTCACTAATGTCACACGAGCTAATCAAAAGTAAAAGAGATAAGCCATCAAAGTAAAAGAAAAGTATTGCACTCAAGGTGACCAAGGAGAGAAGCAGTAACCCTACATCATAATCTGAAGATGATATGGTCATGTTAGTCAGAAACTTCAAAAAGTTCCCAAGAAGTAGCAGAGTTAGCCCCTCAAGAGATAGCCTGAACAATAAAAGAAAATGACTAAAAGAAGAAAAGATCTCCTCACATGCTATAGATGTGGAGGAATTGAACACATGTCTCCTAAGTGTCCAAATGAAGAAAAAGTGAACATTAATGAGAAAGGTGAAAGAAGAGAAAAAAAACATTTTAAGAAGTCATCAAGAAATCAAGCTAGAGGAATGTTCATGAATGATGAAGATTCATCAAGGATAAGTTCAAGTGAGAAAGGTGATAATGAAGTTGGACACCTCACGAGAATGTGTTGCATGGCCTACATGAAGAAGAAATTAGCAAACCAAATCACCATCAAAGAACAATGCACAACAAAGTTGAAGATGGAGGTAAACTCTTATTACTCTTATGATTTTGACTCTTCAAGTTTGAATAGTACTTATGTCAAATGCAAAAAGTTTGATGAGTTACAACAATCATATAACTCTCTCTTAAGGGAGTTTGAATCACTTGGCCAGAAATTTACTAAAAAGAAAAGACATTTTAATGCAACTATCAAAATAAATTCTATTCTAGCGGAAAGAATTTTATCTCTACAAAAAGAAGTTGGAAATCTGAAAAAGGAGATAGAGATATTGAACAGTATATTGATTAAGTTCTCCAATCCAAGAGAATCTATCGCCAAGTTCATGAGAATGATTAGTCAAACTAGTAAAAAGGGACTTGGTTGTGAGCATACAAATGATGAAAGTTTACAGAAATATCTGGTTAGTCAAAGGGTACGAACTTCGCAAAAGAAATAGAAAATTATTCAAATATTAGAAGGTTCATAGGATATCCCTGCGTTAAGAAAACAATGGAATATAATGCACCAAGCAGAATTTCAAATACTTGTTATTTCTGCAATAAAATTAGACACAAAGTGTATGATTGTTGTGCTAAAAAGATGCAAGAAAAAGGTGCAAAAATGAGATGAAAATCCAAGAATTATGTATAATCTTCTAGCATACACAATTCCACTAACACTATTAGACCTAATATTTAGGTACCAAAAAGGTAAGAAGGATATTTGCTTTGAATGCAAGTAAGTTTGAAAGATACGTTTAGCAATTCTTGGTTCATGGAAAGTGGTTGCTTAAAACATAAGACCATAAATAAAAAGTTGTTCAAAGAATTGAAGTTAATAAATGAAAGAACAGTTACATTTGGCAACAATGACAAAGGTCTCATTAAAGGGATATGTAAATTTTATGGTTTATTCAATATATGCATAGAGGATGTATTATATATAGAAGGACTCAAGCATAATTTGCTAAGTATTAGTCAATTATGTGACAAGGATCACAAAGTTGTATTTAAACCATCTGCATGTAATGTATTTAATATATAGAACTATCTATTGTTCAGGGAAAAGAGGTATAGAAATATTTATTTGGTACAACTACATGATATCTTTGAAACATGCTTAATTGCAGTCAAAGATGACCCATGGTTATGGCATAAAAGGATGAGATACATCAATATGTCAAATATCAAATCTTTATGGAAAAAGGATCTCGTGATTGGTCTACCTAAACTAAATTAGGACAAAAATCAAACATGTAAATCTCGTCAATTGTTAAAGCTAAGCAAAGTGTCCTTCCATCCTAAGACTGAGATATTCACATCTAGACCTATGGAATTATTGCATATGGATCTCTTCGGATCATCCGATGTTATCACCCTTGGAAGAAAACGATATGTATATGTCATCTTAGATAACTACTCTAGATTCACATGGGTGATTCTCTTGACTAGCAAAGATGAAGTATTTTCAATATTCTATATATTTCAAAGCTAGTTCAAAATAAAAAATAAATGTCAATTGTGTCTATCCGTAATGATCATGGTGATGAATTTGAAAACATACAATTTATTAACTTTTGATCAAATTTATGCTGAGTTTGAAGAGACATCCTATCATAGAAAGTGGGGTGGGTCCTTGTGGGAGCTTCCCTGTACAAACCATTCTCTTTCTTGGAAGATAGAGAATATGGATGAATGCCCAAACTATCAACGTCGCAAAGAGCAAGGCCAAGCACTCCATGCCTCTCTCTCTCAACAGCAACAAATGCAGTTACGTGTTGGATTAAAAGCCCCCTTTGTCTTTCTACAAACCTCACTTTTCCATCCAAATTTAAATCGATAAATCATCCAAAACTAAGAATTAAATCTCAATGCTCATAAAATATTAAAAGCACTATAACACAAGAATTTTCGCAAAAAGCCTCCTAGAGGGAGGGAAGAAGGGGAAAAAAGGGAGTAGTGTGGAATCCCTTTACGTCAATGTAGATTAAACAGGATTTTAGCGTAAATCGCTTGAAGACAAAAGGGAAAAATTGTAAACATACCTCTTAAGGAAGCCTTCCACGTTTCATTTGCTAAAGAAAATTTTTCCTTAATCACTTTCAAGGCCTCGCGCTTTCATCTCGGATGAATGCATGCTAAGATCAGTCCACCAGACATACTGCATGACCACAAGAAATATCTGCCCAACAAATTCTCTCGATGGTTCTCCTCTCTTCTTTTCACGGTCTTCATCTCACTAAAGAACATTAAAATAAATTTTTTATTTATTTTATGGCAAACATTATCCCTGTACTGATAACATAATTTACCTATTTTAGTCTCTTTTATTTTTTTATATTTTTTTACACCTTTTCTATCTCTAAACAAACACAGAAAAGTCTCACATTCAACTCAAAATAAACACTGTCGATCATTAATCACAAAAATAAAAAATGTAATTTAACTGGAAACAAACACTTTGATCATTTAATAACTGCTCTCACTGGCCTGGTGCGATTTCAACCAAAGAAAGAAAGATAAGGTTCGTACTGTACTAAAATGACGTGAGAGGCAGGTGGGCCTATGTATTGCAGACCCTGTGAAATGAGAATTGCTTAATTTTTATATTGATTTCAACCATGAGACACGCCACAAAGCTGAAAATTACTTATGAAAATGGAACAAACTGTGCTAATAAAAATAAACCATGAAACATGAACTGCCACATTATATGCTGTAAAACAAGCTCTTGTCCTAAATTTATACAAGAACAAGAAGAAGAGATGGGTATGTTGGCTTTTAAATGATTGAGAGAGATTTGATTCTTCCACTGGACTCGGAGTTGGGAGCTCAGTCAGTGATGTTGGGATGGTGGGGTTGGAGGTTTGCATTGGTAGCACTTGGCGAAGAGTCCAAATGTGTCCACCTGCTTGACGAAGTTGCTCATGCTTGCCCACCCGCCAAAGCCGAATCCAACGACAAAAATCCAGCAAACCACAAATGCATTCACAACGTACATTGCAGTCCAGCTTGGTAGGAAGAATGGAGGTTTCTCTGCTGCATTCTGCATTCATTACATTGGCAAAAAATGAGGTGCGACCAATATCCCTAATTTCAGTACCATTACGATCATCGCTAAGGAGAAAGAAACAATGTGTTGAAATTTGCTGAAGTTAAAGTTGTAACTCCTGTCTAGTAAGATCATTTAGGCTCTGCTTGTTAATGAGAAAAAGTTTTTCCATGCCTTTTCCTTCTTTTTCTATCCTTTTTAACTGATGTGTTGTTTTAACTGCTTATTAATCTTACTTTTTTTTATTATTTTCTATATTGCTAATCATTATCCTTCTATCTTTTCACATGAAAAGTATATTTAATTTATCTTTATCTACCTTATTTTTAATTATTATCATTCATTTTATCATATTATTTTCTCTCTTTTTCTTCTACTTTTCAGCCTCTTTTTTTCACTTTTTTCCCAGTCCTCGAGCACGCCTTGCGTGGGACAAATATTATTCTTACTGGCGTTAACAAAATTGAAGAATGACTGAAATACTCATCACAATTAAGCTCAAAAAACTCAGCATACGAGTAAATTGGACTCAATCATGATCTAGTCTGAGTCGATAAATGTCTTCGTAGTCAACTGTAGTGACATTGGCCAACAATAGATAGCTCTAGCAACATTAGCCTTCATCCTTCTTTGGGATTGGTTTATTTGTTTATCAGTAATTTTAATCCAACCTTTAAATTACTTCTTAGGCATTGAATTATTTTAACCTTACTTCTAATTATCCTTTTAAGAGTCAAACTCATGACCTAAGTATCAATTGCTAAGCTCTAAAAACATTTGATAAAAAAAAAAAAACCTCAAGTTGTCCATCCAAGCCAAGAAATCATTTTAAGCTATCCTTAGTGAGGATCATATCAGCTAATGACTACAAAAACGGTTGGCTAAAAATCCGCATGTCACATTGGGAGGTCACTTGTTGTGAGATATAAATGGACTAAGATAAATAACTTACAAACATGAGAGGATAAAGTCTACATGGGGGCGTGATCTTTGTATAAAATAGACTGGAGGAGAGACGAGTGACACTATCAAAAAAATTGAATTGCTCAATTTATGAGATTGCATTAGGTTAATGACTTAATATAGTCTACAAGTTGATGTGCTGAACTAGGGATTTAGTAGGTTAAGGTAATCATAAAAGCTGAGAGTCAGATGAAAAACTATTTTAAATGAATCTAAAGTCGTCTATCACATGATTTTTGTAGTGGCGCCGAGTCCAACTTTGAGGCGAAAATCGTATGGGTGAAAAGAGTCAAAATCTTAGATTTTATCGGTAGTTAATTTCACGCTGCTGTTCAATACTGGTGGAAAGCCTACCCAACTGTTGACTAACATGGTAAAATGGCCCAAAAGTTAGTGTACATAAAGACAGTGGAGCTGGGAGCGATAGACATCAGATAAAGGGAATGGAAAATATCCTTTACCTTCCATGAAGAAAAGTTTAGCAAGTGGAATTTTTGGTGGGGCCCAGTTTTAGTTTGGAAGCAGTCACAAATTAAGTGTATCAAGATGTTAGATTGCAAAATCTTCCAAAACCCTCAATAGTTTTGACCATTTGAAGGGACCACCATATATTAATGCATTGTTTTATGGTGAAGATCAACTTTTTTCATGAAGTGGCAGTCAATCTGATTTACATCTTTTCCTGTTCTTAAACCTTAGCATAAGTATCTGATTTACATCTTTTCCTACTCTTAAATCTTAGCATAAGTTCGTTAGAGTCATCTTGTAATTGGCCTGGAGTTCAGTGGGAAAG
>JAYJMB010048702.1:0-29923 GCA_036873735.1 Pouteria campechiana
CATAGGCTGCTGTGGCATCCGAGGTTCCACTCTTGCACCTCCACCTTGTAACAAAGGACACTTATGTCTTATATGACCTGATTCTCCATAAAGGAAGCATGTAACTAGCCTCCTAAACGATTCTATACTAGCATCTGACCTATCCCTCTTACCTGTCCTTAAACTAGCCTACACATCTATGTTAGTCTCTTTAGGCTTAACTTAACATAAGAGGGGAGGAGTGAATTAGGTTTATAAAATTTTCTAGCTCAACCCCTGATTAATTAACTTCTCTCTTTTCGTGCTTTTATGTAAATTGCAGTGGAATAAATAATGGAAAGATAAAATGCAAGCAATTTTACTAATCACACACAAGAAACACGATGTATAATGGTTCAGGATAACTTTCCTACTCCACTCTTCCAAGAGCATAGCCCTTGTGCCTTAGGTTCCACTATCTGATATAATGGAATACAAATAGTTCAACAAGCACTCTTCTAGATTCCAGTTCCAGGGGTTGTAAATAATTTAGCAATTGATTTTGTGACACACTCTAACAATCAAATTGCTCTTCTTGATTCCATCTCAAGGGGGCATAAACCTTATGTAACACCTAAGGTGTTAAAAAGTAGTAAAAAATTTAGAAACTTTTTTTATGACTAATTTGGAACAACATGAACTAATTGTATTAAATGTGCAGTGATTTACAAAAAATGGTTGAGTATGTGGCCATCTAATAGAATTATTTTGTTTCATTTAAGGAATTAATCATATATTTAATGCCATAACTATGTGAGAAAAAGTATGACTAGAAGTCTAAGGAAAAGTTATTTGTGAGAAAAGTTGTGATGAGTGAAGTTATTGATATAGGAATAATCAATTGGTATGACCCTTACTTACTATATGATGAAGGATTATTATGTATTTGATATAATTTTGATATTTAATATGTGCATATATTATACTTAAGGAAGGATTAGATACATGAGTGGTATATGAAGTGAAATTATCTATTGAGCACAAAGGTATGTTAAGAAAATGATGAATTTAAAAAAGGAGTCATTTGTGCCAAATGTTTGACTTGATGGTGGGTTATTTAAGAAAACTACTCAACATAAAAGTTGTATATCTTGATATTATCTTTCTAATGAATTAGTAATTACCCAATTTTAATATCATATGAGGAATTTATGATCAATGCACCAAAACTGCTTCATATGGGTGAAAAAATACCAAAAAATCAAAATTTATTATTATTTAACTTTTTGACATAGATGGGCGCTTATTTAGAAAAAGTAGTAAACATAAAAGTCATATATCTTTAAGTTTTCTTTCAACCCTACAAAAATCAGGTGAATTGGACACCATATATAAAAGTAATACTCAAATTACTATGTTGTGTTGGCATAGAAATTCTATGCCTTGGCATAGTTTCAGCAAGGCAAAATTTTAGGGCATCTAGTGAGTTTGTGCTGCGTCACAGAAATTCCATGCCATGGCACAACTTCTCTGGGGTGCCGGACTAGTAGAAAATTTGACTTTTTAAAGGCTAAACCCATTCTATTTTCATTCTAATCTGTTTTGTTTTCCTTCCTACACCCAACCCTCATACCCTACACCCTGTTTAGCCATTTTTGCATCAAATCTTTGAAGGAATAAGTGTGTTTACGAGTGTAACCCAATAACCATGAATCTTCACCCAAGTTTTAATCTTTTTGATGAAAGAAGGAAGAAAATCTGATTTCCTGCAATTAGAAGGAGCTAATGGGAGTTTTGAGCTAGGATTCTTGATCATGGATGGAAACCATGCTTAATCTTCATAGTAAGTGTTGGTTCCCATAAGGTGGCTTAACCCAAGAGGAGAAGGGTGAACTAGGTTCATAAAAATTATTTCTTAACCCCCTGTGAAATCAATTTTTCTCTTTTCATGCTTATGTGCTATGTAATATAAGATGAATAATAAAGCAATAAAGCACATAAAGAGTAAATCAATCAAATACATGAACAAAATAAGATTTTTATAGTTGTTCGGGCACCCCATCCCTACATGTACACTTCCAAGAGCACACAAGCTATGTGTCTTGGGTTTCGCTATATCCAATAGTAGAAATACAAATACTGCTCCCAGCAATCTTCTAGATTCCAACTCTAGTTCAACATAATGCTCCCAGCACTCTTTTGGATTATAGCTTTAGGGGGTATAAACATAGTACTCCAAGCACTCTTCTGGATTCCAGCTCTATGAGGTATAACTAGTGCTTCCAACACTCTCTGGATTCCAGCTCTAGGGGGCAAAACTAGTGCTCCAACACTCTTCTGGATTTTAGCTCCAAAGGTATAACTCTAGTTTCATGAGCTAACAAAAACTATACCTTTGCAGGTATTTTTTGTACAATGATATACCTTTGTCTAGGTTGATGAGTACATATAGTTAAAGGACAAATACAAATGATAAAATAATAAGCACATTGTAATGATTTCGAACTCCCTCATGATAGTGTTGATGTAGCCATGAAGCTCTTTAATCATGGCAACACTTGGAGTAAAAACACTTAGAGAACTTGAATGGGTTTCTATTGGTTTATTTGCCTTTGTCACTTAGAACCCTCAAGCTCCTTGATGATCTTTGCGAGGTGAGCAACTCCTTGTAGCACATAAGATCTTCTATGGATACATTGAAGAAGTAGGCTATGTTGAATACAAAAAAATGAAGCTTTTGAATGATATTTGAAGTTTAAAGCTCTTGGCCTAGGGATGCAAATATTGTGAAAGATTTCGAGTTCAATCCCCTTGCTTCTTCAACCCTTAAATAGTCCCTTAGCTTTCCCTTAAATAGAACTTCAAAATAATCACCATTGGAAGGAGTGGGAAGTAATTTTGAGGCCTGCAATATTCTGATTTTTGAAAGTTGGAAGTCGACAAGCGGTAGTGGTAGGTGGCTGGGACAATCGACTTTGAGCTAGGTGATATGGTAGGTAGTATGTCCAAGTGGTTGTAGTCATTTTTTTTCGAAAACTCTAAAACACATCTTGTTGTCCACCCGCAAGCAGTATCACAGGCAGTTGCGGCACAGGCGATATGGGCAAGTGGTAGGTGATGGCTGTGGTAGGCAGCTATGGTCCTATACTCAACATTTCTGTACTTTGTCACTTGATAAACTTAGACATTATTTATCATAAATTAAAATATATTTATCCAAATATAATTTGCATAAGTTAGAACATTGATAAGTCATGTAAAGAATATTTTCTAAAAAGCACACTTATCAAAATATATTTATCCATACATGATTTTCATAAGTTTTAGAACATAGATAAATTATATATTATATTTTAAAATGATAAGTCCATGAAGTACATATTTATGTTTAAGCAAAAATATATCTATGATCCAACATATGATAAGCAAAGTTAATGCACTATGAATCAAGATAGTTTCTTCAATCCTAGACATTTCTAATATACTTGTGCAAATGATAACTTCACCAAAGAATACACAATCCAAGCATATCTCAGTTTCCTATATTAAAAGCATCATTAGCAAAAATTAAGTCTTAAGCCAAGTTTGTCATTAACACCACTTACAATAAGCCTAACAATCTCCCCTTTTTTGATGATGACAAAACTTGAAGACTTGTGATGATTAAGAACTTGCTAATGAGACATCTTGCAAACTCTCCCTATCTGATTGGAATTTGTAAACCTTTAGAGTTTGACACATTATCAAGTCTTTTCTATACTCCTCCCCCTTTTTGGTAACATCAAAAAGGAAAAGGGGTTTTGCAATTATAATGAAAAGATAAAACTCCCCCTATCTTGTTGGTTCTTAAAAGGATACAAATATAAAGAAGCTTGTCTGCCATCCATTGGAGCTAGCTTAGGCATAAGTATGACCATGAATTAGAATATACTCATGTATGCTATGTGTATAATTCAAATATTAAATAAAACTCATTAAAGACTTATCAATCAATGAAGGCAATGCTTCAAAAAAAGATGTTGTTGATCTATCCCTTGATACAAACTGTTTGATGCATAATGAAGTCTGCCATTTAAGCTTTAAAATCAATAGTCATCATGAATACGCAAGGTGAAAACAAGATTGATTCAAATATTTTCATAGAGGTACTTTGAATAACATGGAGGGAATATGTTTTCATCAACATTTAAAGTACCAAAGTCAGATGCTTTGCAAGTTCTTTCAGAAATTGTTACCATAAACATCAAATAGAAGGCATTTTCATCAATAAGTAGAATACAGATATATTAAGAGGCCACATTCAAACATGATGTGATTTTTTATTTTGAAACTTAAAAATGTAAGCAAGTGTCAAGCATTTATCATTGCATTCATCAAAATCATAACAGATAAATATGAATTCATTAATAACTATTTCAAACATTATGAAGAAATTGTTAAACAATTGTTAAAGAACATTCAATCAGTACCATGTAAATAGCTATTAATCTAGATATTCATCAGAATCATATAAGCGATTATACAAGTCATAAACAAAAATTTCATAACAAAAAACAAATAAAATCTAAATTTATAATATTTCAACATCATTCTACATCATTATCTCACAACATATAATGTCTTCATTAATATTGTTCTCCCACAAAATATACAATCCAAAATAAATCTATAGTTTAGACATGAGGATCCATAGAAGGCATAGGTGAAGATGACTCCCCCCGAGTAGTGTCTCAGATAAAAGTGAGCTCTTCCATAGTGAAAGTAGGCTCTGGATCTCTAGAGGTGTGAGCTGGGATAGTAGGATCGACCCTAGGTGTAGAGTGAGAAGTCTCATAATGTGAGAGAAGAATGTTTATCTTCTTGTTGTCTTTTCTTATGCTCTCTTCAAACCACTTAATTCTTCTTTTAACTCTTTTCTTAATTCCTCTACCTCCTTTTTCAATTCCTTCAAAAGATAGCAATGCATATGTAGATGACCTAGGAATGATAGTTTTAGGTGAAGTCCTGGGAGGTGAAGACTTTCTTTCTATAATGGGACTATCCATGTCAGTTGGTTGTTCCTCTTAACACATTTTCCCCATTTCTTCTTCTTCATGTGAGTTTACTCCTTCATCTTCCTCTTCTTTAAGTCTTATTTTCTTCTTCCATTTCTCTCTTATTCTTTTCATTCATCTCTGCCACATAGTTTAAAATTTTGATTCTCATTCTTTTCAATAATGTATCCCTTGCCCAGTCCTTTTTGAGAGAAGACATATGCAGACTAGATTCTCCATTCAAAGGAACATGAAAATGCTCAAAGATTCAAGTTTGTCATACTCCATAGGGAACTATATGATCTATTCTCTATGGCATGTACTCAAATGCACTGAACATTAGTTTTCGCAAGCTGAATTTTTCATACTTGTATATTTTCCACAATACTTTGTCTTTTATTGCTATCACTTGCTCTGTTCCTCCAAGCTTAGGTCTAAACATATTTATAATACTTTTCTCAGCATCCTAAGCTCAATGGTTAACTTCTTTATCCTCATGTATGTGGGAGCAGATGTGTAAACTGTGCCTATGGATAGATTATTGAAAATTTATTCTTTCTTCAATTCATCCTCATCTTCTACAGTTGGCACTCTTGAAATTTCTCCAAGGTGTTCTTCAGATGATAAATCATATATTCCAAAACTAATTTTCAGACCTTTCACCATTAACTCATAAGAATTTGGTTTTCAATTGAAATAGAAAATGAGAACTAGCTCTCTTTATATGGGTGCCTCATATTCCATCAACACAGTTCATCTTTGATAATTCAACATAAATTGGATATTAGATTTGCATTTATCAAGAAAATTCAAATCTATCTTCTTTTGAACATGGATTAGTCTTCCAAGCATTGAGGTATAAAATTTAAACTTCCAGTCCTAACTATCAAAATAACATGCAGGTAAATCAGTTGGTTCAAATTTGGCAATAGGAACCTGTCTTCCATTAACCTCAGCTGGTAGAGTATTTAGATCAAACTTCCTTCTCCCTTTTTCATTTCTTTCTATATTTTCTTCTCCTTCAACGTTCATATCAAGATGGGAAGAGGAAATACCTTGAGTCCTTGAAGATTGGCCTCTCCTAGATGAGGTTCCAGCTCTAGAAGTGGAAGCTTGGGATGTGGAAAGTTCCTTAAGTCACTTGACCCCTTTATGGATTTTGAAGATTGTGACTTTGGGAGCCATTGAGATGTGGGAACTAAATGAAAGAGAGAAACTTACGGAAATGGCTTCTATGGATGATGAAAAATCTCAGGCATAACTTATTTTAGGTCGTAGGAAGCTGGAAGGTGAGAGGCAGATGAAACTGAGCTCAAATCGACGCATCAGATTTAAGCCCTTTGAAATGGAAGGTGGTTGTAAGCGCAAGCACTTGGGGACGCAGGAACCTAGGGTCCAGGCAGTAGCATTCCCATAAACACATAATCCTAAATATTGTGAAGTTCTAACATCCAACCTATTCTACTCATTGCATTTTAGTGTTTGTCATTTGATTTTGGTATTAGTCATCATGTAATTAAGCAAGTCAATTTAATTATTGCAATTATCACAAACATTATCATTTCAACATGTTCTTTCATTCATATCAAGAACATATCAAAGCATTGATCATTAGAGTTTTCCTTATTGCATAATTTTAGTTTTAAGCATGCTTAAACATTTTCAACATATATCTCAATAATGAATGACAAGCATAAGACATAAGTTGAAATCATTCATAAAATAAATATGATTTTTAAATTTTCATTTAAAATTTAAGTTGTTATCTTAATTGATTCATTTTTAGAGGTTCAATCCTTAATGATGATTTGCAGAAGGAATGACTAGGAATGAAATTCCTATTCGAGACCTTGAACTGTAAAGTTCCCCAAATAGGCTTGACTATGCCTTAGGACTACAATTACATCAATGATTAATCGGTTTCATATATTTGCTTAGACTTTTAAAATGATTTAACTCAAATAATGATTTCATATATATATGGTAGTTATTTTCATAGGCATATAAAGTATATGAACAGGTAAGGCATAGATTCTATTCATCAAATAGATGTATCAAGTTGGATAACTTATCTCTTTTATTGCTTCCTTATAGATTTTGCAGTTGAGCTCATAACTGAAGCTGTCAAGCCTGATTTCTTATTTCAACATTTGCTATTTGGAATCATTTTTCAGACAAAGTATCGGTCCAGCTATCCATCAGATAAAGTCACTTCATCTTTTAGTTTTTTTATGGTTAGTTAGAGATGAATTGTAAACGTGCTGATGAAGATGGCTTCTCATATACCCAGACAAAGCAAGCTATTTGTTTGTAGCTTACTTAGATCAGACGAACTCTATTGCACCAAATTTGTCTGATACAAATTCCAATTGACAGATGATCATTGGCTTGGTAAGCTATTTGTTTGGATTATTTATATGAATATTTTCTTCATTTAAGTATCATAATTATATCATTTAAAATTTTGCTAGTTTCAATCTATATTGGATTAAATTTATCAAAAGTTAAAACAGATTGTCTAATATCTGTTAAGTAATAAAAGACATTTGTTTTAATCATATTCAATACTTATTTTATAAATTAGTATATTTATGAAGATGGAAACTAGTTTTTCTAAAAACTTCAGCCATTGTGTATTATTAATCAATTTGGGATTTGTAATTTTCATAAGTTACTCATTATTTTTAAAGTTTTGGGTAAATTATCTGTTTCTTGGCATGCTTATCCTTAAACACATTAGCTACCTAAGTGTAGATTATTTCCTCATTTATGATGTTTTCTAAAATGTTATGTTTTTAAAGAATTTAATTTCTTTTATTCTAGGCTTTTAAAATTCTATCCATGTACAAGTAAAACTTTATTAGAGACACATGAGTAACTATAGTAAATGCAAACAATAAGAAATCACAAGAGATTTTGGGTTTGGATTATCATACATATACTTATCTTGGCCTCTGACTTCTTTGAATACATTCTCCTTCATCTTGTGTTGAGAAGTCAATTGTCTCTTGAATAAGCTTGATAAGTTTTCTTTTCTTCTTTCTAGTTTCATGCACTTAGATCAATCTCAATAGGCAGATTAGTAAACTTTAAGTGTGAATCTATTTGCCCCTTTGAAGATACCTTTAACTTGCCTATCATTTTTCTTTCATTTTTACTAGCAAATACATATTTGCAAATGGTGGGGCAGAAAGAACATAGCAAGGCATATATAGCTTTAATGTTTTATGGCCTTACTCTCTCTTCATCCTCACTTATGCCAAAAAATAATTCTCATAATTGAAAGTCTTTGGTCATAAGGTATATCCAATCTCCTTTTTCATTGAGTAAAGCTCATTTCATTAAATTATAACAGTTGAGAGTTAGAGTATCCTTTTAAGAACATAGAGGATGATAGTATTGGGTTAGCCATGTGGATCTCTACTATTAGTTATGTAGCCTTCTAACGAGAATACAAAATCTTAAATTTTATTCCCTTAATACTTAGCATTTAACACTTATTTGATTCCTAAATATACTCATTATTCTTATATGTTGAATTAGGAGACAAATGGAGTTGTTAAGTGCAAAAAAGAAGACAATTGGATAATTGAGGACAACTTCAGTATCAATCCATAATTTAGGCATAAACATCTCATCAGACGTCTGATTGAGATAATTAAAGATGATACAGAAACATAAGAAAAATTTCTACAACTTTCATGTTTGGAATTGTAAGAGATAAAGACTACTCTTAGTGGAGAAAGTATCAAAATATGTCAAAAAGGAGCTGAAGACACATAGTATCACTTGTGTACTAATTTTTTCATATTTAGAAGATGATTTGGATGTAGACATTATCTAACTAATGCAAGAAGAAGAATGACATCTTGAGTTAAAATAAGGAAGTTATGATCAAAATAGTAAATGTATATCTGGCAGACACCAAACCGACACCATCGGTGCCTACTCATAATCAACATCACCTCACTGGACAGCAATCCGGCGCCGACGGCGATAGCAACTGATCAAAATTTTTATTTTGTAAAATTTTTTAGATTTTTGCATATTTTGGCTCTATTTTAAATAGTAGTTTCCTAGGATTTTTAAGGATTCTTTTGATAGGTTTGAGGATGACTTTTTGGCGACTTTCGATAGAAAATCTTCTTCTTCTTTCTTTTCTATTTTACTTTCTTTGTGATTTAATGGCCCTGCATGACTAAACTTTTATTCTTGGTTTAAAAAGATAGAAGCCTTAGAATCAATATACTGTGAGATCTAATTGTTCAAGATATACTGTGAGTATTGAATATTCTTCTATGCTTATTTTCATGATTGTTGTGTTTAATTGCTAGGAGGCCTACTAGTTTACTATTTATTACAATCTATTACTAGATTAGATCTCAAATCCATAATTATTTAATCACTCTTATCTGCAAAGCAACTAGGGTTTAATAATTTGGTGTTGTTGCAGTTATTAAATCTTAGGAAGAATATTTGGCAAAATGAAATACAATCGTTGGTGCTTGTGTTGTTTAGCTTCACAAATCTCTATAAATCTTAAAGCTGCTATTAGATTGAACCTTTAGCACTGGTCTGGGATTGTTTAGTAGTTAGGGTTAATTAGAACATTAGTTTCTAATTAACTATGTCAAAGGAGAGATAGGAAAAGTAATTTCAAAGGTGAATATTCGAAGTATGAATTGATTTATAATTGTATCAATGATTAGTTAGCATCCATTCCAGCCAATCACCTCAAGTACATGTTCCTTGGAGACGAAGGAACTTTACTAGTGATCATTTGTGCATTAAAAGAAGAAAGACTTGTGAAAGTTCTTAAGAAGCATAAGAGGGCTATTGGTTGAATGATGAAAGATATTAAAAGAATTGAGCCATTTACATGCATGCTTCATTATTTCCAGTTTGAAATTGCTCCAAATTGAATAAGATGCAGTGAGTCGAGCCAATGACTATAAACAAAACATTGCTTGGGAGGCAACCCAAGGGGAGTTTGTGTTTCTTTTCCTTATTTTTTTCTTATTTTTGCATTTATATTATGGTTATTTTTGCATCTTCTTTGCATTTGACCTTATATTGGGGACAATGTAAGTTTTAAGTGTGGGGGAGGGGATTTTGATTTAGGTTTATATTGTGTTTTCATTTTTATTTTTACTTTTATTTAAAAAAATTGAGAGAGAGTTAGTTTTGCCCTTTATTTTGGTTGTTTCCTATGATTTGAGGTTGAGGATGTCATGAGTAGGATTCAACTTAGCTTGAAAAATTCATAACATTATTGATTAAGTAATCTTCCCATTTGCGATTGCCTAGTTTAGTTATTTTCCTTGAGAATGGTGATAACTAAATTTCATAGACAAAAGCTAATGAGATTTTGAGCCTTTAGATTGACACATTCACATTAGTCTCATCCTTTTTCTTCATAGAGATATTTTTCCATGGATTTGTTTCTCTAGAACTTGCGTTATTTCTCTTTAAGATCACATTGATACATGCATGCATGAACATGATTAAGGCCTTCTTTGTTATGAGCTACATGAGCCAAATAGCCTATTCTTGTGATTAATTTTTTCTATTATTGAGCCCCTTTAAGCTTTATAGACTTTTATTGTGAACCTATGTTACAAGCTTAAAACTTAAAAAAGTAATACTTTTACCCAAGCCATAGAGCTAGTGGAGCATGGGCCATCATTATGTATATGGGTGTATAAAAAAAATAAAGTGTGGGGGTATCAAAATTTTTAGTATGGCTATGATTGGTAAAATGAAACATGTTATTGTTCTTAAAATTTAAAAAAATTTCAAAGTGAGAAAGAAAGAAAAAGATAATATCAAAATTCTAAGGGAAGGGATTTTTTTATACATCATGTATTCAAAGGTGAAAGATGCTGAAGAAAATAAGTGATTGTACATGTCTTATATATTTGAGCTTAAGTTAATTTTCACTAGTTTCAATTGTTTTTGAGCAACATTCCCAAATATTTCTCACCTTTACCCTAAACCCCATTACAACCCATAAAAAGTCCTTATGATTTATGATATGCATGTAATCCCGGTCATGGAGAATGAGAAGATATGCAAGTTTATGGTAGATCATTTTCATTGGAATGAATTTAAGCAGAACATATACCCTTCAAACACATGAGAGTGGAGTGTTTATTTCCGTGAGGGTTCTACTTATTTAGTTTAATCCTCTTCAAGAGAGAATGCTTAATAAATGATTGTAGGTTGTGTAAGAATGATTTGTTCATGATATATTATGACTTTTGAAGAGTTTTGGTTATTCTTTGTTTATGATAATTGCAACCTTGATGTTCTTTTGAAGGAGAGTGAATTTGAGTTTTGCCCGAGGACGAGCAAGAGTTAAGTGCAGGGGAATTTGATGAGAATACAAAATGAATACAAAATGTTATATTTTATTCTCTTAATACTTAGCATTTTACACTTATTTGATTCCTAAATATACTTATTATTATTATATTTTGATTTATGAGACAAATAGAGTTGTTAAGTGCAAAAAGAAGGCAATTGGATAATTTTGGACAACTTTAGCATCAATCCATATTTTAAGCATAAATTTCTCATCAAACCTCCGATTGAGATGATTAAAGATGCTCCAAAACACAAGAAAATTTTCTACAACATTTATGTTTGGAGTTTTAAGAGATAAAGACTACATCAAGGACAATTGAGCAGAGAAAGTATAAAAACATGTCAAAAAGGAGCTGAAGATTACATATAGTATCACTTGTGTACCAATTTTTCCATATTTATAGGATGATTTGGAAAAAGTGATTAACATCAAATTGCATATCTCAAAGTTTCTAACTAACACAAGATGAATCATGTGATTCTGAGTTAAAATAAGGAAGTTATGGATGAAACAGTGGATGCATGTCTGGCAGACAGCAAACTGGTGCCATCAAAGCCTACTCATAATCAACAACACCCCACCAGAAAATAAGGTGGCATCGGTGGTGCCAATCCAACACTGACAGTGCCGGCAGCTGATTAAAATTTTTATTTTTTAAATTTTTTTAGATTTTTGCATATTTTGGCTTTGTTTTAAATAGTAGTTTCCCAGAATTTTTGAGGGTTCTTTTGACAGGGCTTGAGGAAGACTTTTTGGTGGCTTTAGATAGATAATCTTATTCTTCTCTCTTTTCTATTTTACTTTCTTTGTGATTTAATGGCCCTACGTGGCTAAACTTTTATTTTTGGTTCAAGGAGACAGAAGTCTCAGAATTAATATACTATGAGATCTAATTTGTTTTAATTGTTCAAGACATACTTTGAGTGTTGAATATTCTTCCATGTTTATGTTCATGATTATTGTGTTTAATTGCTAGGAAGCCTAATAGTTTGCTATTCATTATAATATATTGCTAGCTTACATTTAAAATCCATAATTGTTTGATCACTCTTATCTACAAAGTAACTAGGGTTTAATAATTTGTTGCTATTGCCGTTATTAAATCTTAGTAAGAATATTTGGCTAAATTAAATATAACCACTAGCGCTTGTGTTGTTTAACTTCACGAATCTCTACAAATCTTAAAGCTACTATTAAATTGAACCTTTAGCACTGTTCTGGGGTTGTTTAGGAGTTAGGGTTAATTAGAACACTGGTTTCCAATTAACTATGTCAAAGGAGAGATAGGAAAAATAATTCCAAAGGTGAATATTTGAAATATGAATTGATTTATATTTGTATCAATGATTAGTTATGAGATTCTAATGGTAGACGTTGACTTGAACCAAGGTTTTCTTCTTTGATAGATTTCTTTTATAATGTTGCTTTCATTACACTCAAAATCCCCCATTCTTGATCATATTGCATAAAACTAAACTAGATACTCTCCATGGGATCAACCCTTACTCACACTACTATAAGTAATTTAATTGGAGCAAGGTTCTAAATTTGGTTGCCTACAACAGCACACCACCCTCTCTAATACCACTTGTTAGTTCCCGTAAGGTGGATTAACCCAAAAGGGGAGGGATGAATTGGATTTATAAAAATTATTGTTTTACCCCCTATGAAATCAATTTTCCTCTTTTCACGCTTGTGTGCTATGCAATATGAGATGAATAATAAAGCAATAAAGTGCATAAAGAGTAAAGCAATCAAATACACAAATAATAAAACTTTTATAATGGTTTAGGCATCCCATCCCTACATCCACTTTTCCAAGAGCACACATTCCTTGTGTCTTGGGCTCCACTTGTTGGAGTTGTTGTATGATTTTGATAACAGCAAAAACTTATCTTAAGACTTGATCTATACTAACGATGATTTTAGTCTAGGAAGCCAAAATGAAAATAAATATGCTTGGCATGAATAAATATTATTGAAATGTTTTGAATGCAAGCAAATTATATAAATTATTTTAGAGAATGAAGTATTCATTATGATCCATAGTACATTAACCTTATTTGTTATTTGTTGGATCATGAAATATCATGTGCTTTATGAAGTTATTACTTTAAGCTTTCATTAAAAACTACAATATGTGATTTATCTATGTTCTATAACTTGTGAAAATCATATGGGGATAAACATATGTTGATAAGTATGCTTCACAGAGGATATTCTTTAGATGAAAATGAAATTGTGCTTAAATGATTTATCGACACTCTAACTTATGTATATTATATTTGGATAAATGTATTTTCATGAAAAATTTCAAGTTAACAATGTCACAAAAGTGTAAAAATTTCCAAGTGTAGGTTCGCTTTTACAGTAAAATGTTATAGTACTTTTGCTACAGTAAAAAAGCTATAGTACTGCTATAGTGGCAAACAAAGTGGTATTGCTACAATGGCAAATGAAGTGGATTGTCTAAAGTGGAAGATGAAGTAAAGCTTTAGACAAATTAGTAGATAAAGTGGAAGACAAAGTTCGAATTAGCAGATGAAGTAACAAAGTATTTGCTACAGTATAACAAACAAAGCTTCAGGCGATTCGTAGATGAAGTAACAAACAAAGCGATGTGGTGCTATAGTAATTTGCTACAATAACCTACTAAGTACAACAGACAAAGCTTCAGGCGATCAGTAGATAAAGTAACAGATAAAGCGGTGCAATGCTATAGTAATCTAGTATAGTAACTCTGCTATAGTACCAACCGACAAACATATTCATCTGATACTTACTTCAGACAAAGAAGTGCCATTGTGATCTATTTTAGGAATGTTGCTATAGTATCATGCTACAGTAACTTATTACAATGAAAGTTCATTGTTTTCAAATATTGGAAATTCAATACTCTAGAGCAGCTGAATTTTGCAATAATATTCTTCTAAGTGATCTACAACTTTTCTGGATGGTAAAAATAGATAATCCATTGAAGAAGAACGAAATGCTTGAAGGTTGTATGTGCTAAACAAGAATCAAACATCAAAAACCTAATCAATTTTTCAAGTGCAAGACTGCAAATATTTGCTCTAACCATCTGCCACATTTCAGAAAGTTTAAGTTATAGATATTTTTAAAATATGCTCAAAGATGCCAATCTGAATACTCTATTCAAAATCTCATCCTATCTGAAGAGACGATGAAAAGACAATGGATGGAAGAATAAGTACAGAGAGCAAAACAAATTTGTCTAAAAATGAAGAAGCCCAACTTCATCCGGAATCAACTATGGACAAAGTAAGAGAAGAAGAGAGTTTGTCTAGCTAGGCAGAGACTTTGTCTGATATTAACTTCAGACAAATGTAATAAAGCACTGGTCAAAGTGGAGCAGCTGAATCTATTAGAATTTACTGTCTTCTTTCCAAAATCGTGAATTAATTCAGAGCTGCAGCATCTCCTCATTCATCAGTTGCCTGAACTAGCTATTTACTTTCTTCTATGTCAAAGTCAACACTACAAAATGGCTCTAAGCATATGGGAATTAATTAGAAGATGGCATTTTCAAATGGAAGATTATCAAAACGGTCTTCTACATTTATTTCCTTCTCATCTACTTTCATCTTTGCATTTAATAAAGATCATCTTCCTCCAATGGTCAAGTTTTCAAGAGAACTCTTTAAGGAGAAGAGATGAGACGATTCAAAGGTGGTAAAGGAATACTTTTTGGATATACTTAACCTCATGCAAAGCGTTCCACCCATGGTCAAGAGCTTAAAACTTCAGGTATCTATCCTTGAGCTTATACCTTCATATTCTTAATGGTCATTGTTTTTATATTTTGAAAAGATCTTTTTGTATTACTAGAGATATAAAAGATTTCATCTTCCCCTGTGCTTCATTGTAACACTTTGTAAAAGTGTGTAAATTTTCTGATTAATCTAAAAACCAAAGAGTTGGTGGTGATCTCTGAAAACTATCAAATTTGCTAGTGATCTTGGAAACCAATGAGTTTCCTGGTGAGCTCATAAAACCAGAAGAGTACTAGGAGCACTATGTCTATGCCCCTAGAGATAGAATCTAGAAGAGTGTTGGGAACACTGTTTATACCCCCTAGAGCTGGAATTTAGAAGAGTGCTGAGAGTACTATTATATTCCATTATATGAGATATAGTGAAACCCAAGGCACAATGAGTGTGTGCTCTTGGAAGAGTGGATGTAGGGATGAGGTTCCTGAACTACTGTAAAAATCATGTTATTTGTGTGTGTTTGTTTACGTGCTTTATCCTTCATGCACTTTACGGTTTTATCATTCACTTGACATCACACCACACACAAGCATAAAAAGAGGAAAATGGTCTAATGGGAGTTAAGCATTGAATTTTTATATACTCAGTTCACCCCTCCCCTCTTGGGTTGAGCCATACTTTGTGATACAATATCACTTTATCCAATAGTAGAAATACAAGTAGTGCTTAAAATATTCTTCTAGATTCCAGCTTCGAGGGTCATAAACCTAGTGCTCCCAGCACTCTGATCTTTTCTAGCTCCAGGGGGCATAAACATAGTGCTTCCATCACTCTTCTAGATTCTAGCTCTTGGGGACATAATTAGTGCTCCCAGCACTCTTCTGGATTCCAGCTCCAGGGGGTATAACTAGTGCTCCTAGCACTCTTCTAGATTCTAGCTCTAGGGGAAAAACTAGTGCTCCTAGCACTCTTCTGGACTCTAGCTCCAGGGGCATAACTCTAGTTTCATGAGCTAACCAAAAACTCTACCTTTGCAGGTATTTTTTATAATATGATATGCCTCTGTCTGGGTCAATGAGTACAAGTAGTTAAAGTATAAATACAAATGATAAAACAATGAGCACATTATAGTAATTTTAAACTCCTTTGTGATAGTGTTGATGTAGCCATGAAGTGTTGGTCCCTGACTAAGTAGTAGCTCAAGAAGGGTGGTGAATTGAGCTTTCAAAAATTTTGGCCAATAAATAAATATATGTGCTTAAAATAAATGTGAGAATAACATGCAGCATATACACATAGAATTTTTATAGTGGTCGGCCCTTCCTAGGTTCCTACTATACTTCTTGTAGTCCGTCTCCTTTACTAAACTCAAGTTCCACTATAATACTTATTAGTTTTACAAGTTCACCAATAACTTACTAGTTTTCCAAGTTCACTAGAAATTTTTACATGTTGGTTTTCAAGCTTTCTAACTAACTTACTGATTTTTTAAAGCTAACCAGAAACTTTACAAACTGTTAGTTTCATAGAGCTTACCAACTAACTCTTATTTTCTCAAATAGAATATACACAAATAATGCCTCTTATTTAGACAAACATATACTAAATTAAAGCTTAATTTAAAGAATAAAGTAAGCAATGAGATCATATTCAAACTCCTTTTGAAATTGATGTAGATTTAATGTTAAAACTTCTAAATGCTTTGGCAGTGACGTAGCTGCTGGAGTTGAGTGATGGAAAGTTGTGAATGCTCTTCTTTTAATCAATAAAATAATTATTAGTGTAATTTCTCTGTATCTTTAAGGGTCATCTTAATCCTCTATATATAGGACTTGAAAATTTTAGCCATTGCAACCTTTGGCACCAATTTCAAACTAGTTAGGCAGGTATGGTAATAACTTTTGCATATTTTCGGGGTTCAGAAGTTCTAAGTGAAGTGCTTAGAACTTTTATGCTTCAATTCATACCTTAACTAAATTTTTAAGTGGTTCTTCAGAAGTTCTGTGGTAAGTAGGTTTTTGGCATTATCCTCTTCAAAATTTCTATTCACTATCTTATCATTCAATGGTCATAATTTAGGCTTTTAAATATCTTCTGAGTTGCCTCTAATTTGCCTATTAAATTTAGACTTTACTTCTGTATAACTTTAATGAATCATGCTGACTTAAACATGCCTCTTAGAATGTTTCTAACTTGATTCTGCTTATTGTTTTATGGTTTCTATGCAATGTGACAGGTTTTGCTTTACTTCTATGTAGGATATCATGACTCTACTTTGCTTTTGAGTAATGTTGTTTTGCTTCTGAGTAGTGAAATAATGTTCTGCATTACTCTTGTGCTCTTGATGATGCTTCTGCGTTACTTCTGGCAATCCAAAAGTTCTTCTGGCATGGCTCTGAATGACTTATTTTAATTCTGGGTTGCTTATGTGTAATGGGTAAGTGCTTCTGCATTGCTTCTATGCACCAAGTCCACATTCTGTATTTCTTTTCTGTAGTATTGCTTTTCTTCTAGCATGATTCTAATCAACTGACTTGTCTTCTTGGTTCCTTCTACATAGCATATTACATTTCTATGTTGCTTCTATGTGGCTGAAGTTTCTTCTGTTGTATCTATGAGAATTTTCTGAGTACATATATAATTTTTGACTTGCTTTTGTGCTTCTTTTGATGTTTGATGTTGCTTCATATTGATCTTGAAGAAGTTCTGAGAAGCTTCTAATATGGTTCTAAGCTAAATCTGATTACTTCTGAGTAATTCTGCATAACTTCTAATTAATTTTTGATTTTTTCTTAACTTTTAATCGTTTCATGCCGAGCTTCTAAGTGAGTTTTGAGTTGCTTCTTGGTGACTTTTGATCGTCATATTATTTGAGCATTCCTTTATTACTTTCTTTAATCTATTTTGATATTAATATTGCAATGCTTAGAAAGTAATTTGTTAGTACCTTAATTCTTCACTCATTTATTTATTCACCATCAAAACTAAGCTGCTTAATCTTATTCATCAACACAAAATCAAGCTTAATAAAAGGGTTAGACTTAACATTCTCCCCCTTTTTGATGACGACAAAATATTTGAGTGATAAACCCACAAAAAATTTTAGAATATGAAATGTATACAATGTTCCTCTTAGTGGAGCCCCCACTACATGGGTAAGCTTCCCCTAACTATGTGTACTCTGAATGTACTTAATTACTCTTTTCTTACTTGATACCATCTCTTATTTTTTTTCTCTTTTTGTCATAATCAAAAAGAAAGCAGTAAAAGGGAATAAGTAAAAGATTGCATTATAAGGATAAAACTTTGTACATCAGAATATCATTACATAGTTATATAGCAAAATACATTAGAACAGAAAGATACATCATTCTAGTTTGAGATACAATAGAAAAAAATGCCAATGAAGTAACATCACAAAAGAAATGACTGTAGTCAGAAAAAGAAGATGTGACTTTTAAATATAGCAATCAGTTTCTTAGTTTTCTTGTAGATGAGAGGGAAGAAATTGGGGTTATCAGAAGAGAGAGTAGGAGTTTCTATTGCAGTGGAAGATGAAGATTGTGTAGGAGATGATTTGGGTCTAGAAACAGCTTTCTTGATTCTAGGAAGAAGAAGAGGAGGAGTGAAAGTTGGATATTTTGGAATTATGCTAGGGGGTTCATGAGTATATGCAATTAGTCCACAGTTAGTGACAAGGATGAAGTCAATACACTCTCAAAAGGTTTGATTTAGTAACTCAAAAAAGAGTACAGGAATCCCTTTCAAGAGGTTTTTTGTGTTTGCATTCATCCTTATAGTGCATTCTTAATAGGTCATTGTAATGTGAGAAAGAGGAGCCTTTTGTGTTCTTTTGGAGGTGTAATTCTTGGTTTCCTCTTTAGTTTTGTCTGGATAGTTTGTTATATGGGAATAGAAGGTGTTTTTCTAGAGGTTCTTGGTTTTGGAACTGGTTTTGGAGTAGGAGAAGTTTTGGGTTTTTTGGTGGTCTTTGGAGGAGGTGATGTTTTTGGCTTTGGAGTGGGGGGTGGTTTGGGATAATTGACTCATATTTGGTGAAGAAGAGATGGATCATCAAGCTTAGGATAAGGAAGCGGAAGATTATCAGCAATTACTTGCAAATTTTCTGCAAATAGAACAATGATTCTTCCTCGGTAATGAAGATGTTATTGAAAGGTCCTAAGGGAGATGGAAAAATTGTTATAAGGGGCCTTCATTGTGGAAGCATCTGAAGAAGCCTTTCAATATATGCATCTTTAAAAGAGGCCAACTAAGGAATATTGATTTTATGGCCCATGGGAGTGAGAGGAGGATTAAGGATCAGTATAATTCTAGAGAGAGTATTCTCATCCATGATTTGTGGAAATGGAAGTGTAGAAGGGTGAATGACGAGATTATGAGAAAGAAACATTCTAGCAATGTTAGAATTTATTTTTGATTGGGCTGTAAATTAAGAGTATGTGAGTCTGATTGGATGATAGATATGAAGAAGAATATCATAGTTTTCATCTTTTAGATTTGGAGGAGATTTTGGAGGAATTAGTCAATGAATTGAAGGTGTGTTACATTCTGGAGGAATTTTGTCAATTCATTCAGTAATTAGTTCTCCTCATCGAATAAGATCAAGCACAGTCCACTCAATATATTGTGGAGGAAAATGAAAGATAGGAAGTGGAACTTTGGTGGGATACTTTCCATATTTAACAATAGCCCTATTTGGATTTGAAAGATACTCCTTGGGTAATTGGGTAAAGATTCAATTAGAATGAGTTTTGGAAATACTGAAGAAGGCTATGAGTGTGTGGGAGTTTGAATGATGACTTCAGATTGTTCAGCTTAAGGCTGGATAATTTCTAGAGCTGGAGTGTGTGTGTGTGAAATGGGAGATGATGAATGTGTAGAAAAATGAATGGGTGAAGGATATTTGTAATGGTTTTGTGGAGAGAGTGGGTAGGTGGGTGAAGAATGTTGGGTTTGAGGTTGGGTTTTGATAGCTTCAAATTGAGTACTCAGTGCATCTAGCTTGTGAGTTAGTGATTCCCAAATTGAATCCATCTTTTGGTTGAGAGATGAATTCTATGTTTCAAGATTGGTTATTCTTGTGAGGATGGGTAATAGGTGGGATGAAAGAATAGAATCAAGGTTTTGTGGAGCTGGTGGAACTAAATAGGTGTGCTGTTGAGGTAGAGGAATGGAGGATTGAGGTTGAATTTGAAATGGGCTAGAGGGCACTGCTGCTATACTCTCTTCTCCTCTATTTCTATCTCTTCCTCATTTCTTTTTGTGGCTTCTTCTCTTGTTGCTTCTTTCATTGTGTCTTGCTTGTCTTTTCCTTCTTCTCCTATTCTCCTTATTTGCTCTTCTTTTCTTGGCTTTTGGGAAATCCAGCCTTGCAGAGTCAACTTGAGTCAATTCTCTTCAATGGATTGCTTCTCTTGCCATGTAGTCTTCTTCATCTTCCTTAGAGAGATCAATATTAGCTATCCTCAAGAATTTGCTCATAATCATCCCATAAGGTAGATAATACTTGGTAGATCTCTTCACCAAGTATAGTTGATCAGCTATAATTTGAGCAAGATATATCCTCTTCGTATGCTTCATTACCCACAAGATCTTGGTTTCTTTTTCAAATATTTGATTAGTACCTCTTGTCTTGGGATATATGTTGTTGAATATTAGCATATACAACATATAGATTAATCACATTTTCTTTAATTTCAACTTCAGCCACATCTAAGAATGGCCTTGTTCTATTAGTTGGCTAATCTATTTCTTACTGTATTGTTTCAAGAATACCAAATGCATTTCTTATATGTTATGAAGATAAATCTATTTTAGTCTTTCCTATCAATGATTTCCTAGTATTGTAGTTGAAGTTGGCAGCCAGGACTTGAATAATTCTAGTATTTGATCTATCTTAATAACTCATAAAGCTTTCCCATCCTTGGAACTTAATCCAATTTGTCACTCTTAAATTTAGGTCGTTTTCTCTAAATGCCTCAAATCAAATACTCTTCCCTTCACTATTTTTATTTCTTCAAAATATTTACTAAACTTACTATGAGCAAAAGAGTTGTTATTGAAGATTACCTTAAGAACATAATCTTCTGTTCTTCATCTTTTCCTTGGTATTTCTTCCTCTGTCATCTGTCTTCTCCTTTCTTCAAGATTTGAAGATGACATCTCTGCTTACTAACCCTCTTCATCCTCGCCATTTACAGCAACAAATTGAGTTTCTAGCTTAGGGTTTTGAATGAGAAAGTTCTCAGAGATTCTGCAGATGGAAAATCTCTAGGATAAATCAAAATGGGAGCAGGTTGATGGAGGGAGAATGTAGATGATGAAGGGATTTTGAATCGCCTTTCTGAAGAAGCAACTCAGAATTTTGAAGTGAGAGTACAGAGGTTCTAGGGTTAGGGTTTTTTTTCTTTTGAAGGGGATGGTACTTTTGATGTAGTGTATCAAAAGTTCTATGCAACACAAAATTTACATAGAGCTTCTAAGTTAATGATCTTAGAAGTTTTGAGGAGTTTATGCAAAAATGATTTCGAGATATGAAAGTTCTATGCAGAACAAAAGTTCAACAGAGCTTCTATGTTGATGATCTCAGAACTTTTGTGTTGATGATCTCAGAAGTTCCAAGTAGATTATGCAAAAGTGGTTTGGGTTGCAAAAGTTTTGGATTTATCAGACCCATTAGTCAGAAGTTCTGAGGAAGCATTACAGAACTTTTATGTTAACTGAGAGTAATTCTAAGATTTTGTCAAAAATTTTATGTGATTTCTGATGAACTCTTAGTGCTTTGACAGAATTTCTAAGTTACTTTTGAGTCATTCTGAGAAATGTAACAGAGTTTCTGAGTTATTTTTGAATAAATTTATTTATCATTTATAAATGTTTTAGGTATTTAAGCATTAGGATCAAACATGTATTTTATGCACATGGATCTAGAACACCAAGTTCTCTTCTAATTTTATAGAATCTATCTTTTGGAAGAGGTTTTGTAAAAATGTCAGCTAACTGAGCAAATGTCATGATGTTGTACATGCTCTCTAATGAAGTGATGTCTAACCTCTATGTGTTTAGTTCTAAAATATAGTACTGGATTCTTTGTCAGATTTATTGCACTAGTATTATCACATCTAATAGGAGTGTCAATATATTTCAACCCATAATCATTCAATTACTATTTCATCCATAGTATTTGTGCATAATAACTACCTACAACTACATATTCAGCTTTAGCAGTTGGTGAAGCTATAGATATTTGTTTCTTGGAGAACCATAATATAATGTTCTAAAGGTATTTTTTTTATCTACTTTATGTCCTACAAAATCTGTGTTAGAGTACCCAATTAATTCAAAGTTTAAACCTTTTGGATACCATAGTCCAAGATTTGGTGTATCTAAAAGGTATCTAAATATTATTTTAACAATAATTAGATGTGATTCTTTAGGATCTGACTAAAATCGTGCACACATGCATACACTAAACATTATATCTGGTCTACTTGCTATTAAATATAAAAGAGATCCTATCATGCTTCTATATAATTGTCATAAGGTAAAGAGATATGTGAACGATGATCTGCTAATGCAGTTAAATGAAATTGTTGGATTCAAGAATCTATAAAGGAGGAATTTGTTTTACGCAGATATTAAATAAAGCGCTTCTTGGAAGGCAACCCAAGCTTTTGAATTTTCTTTGTTTTCTTATCATTTATTTAGTTCTTTATTTATTTATTTTCTTTAGAACTTTCTTAATTTTTGGTGTTATATGTGTTGCGGAAAGATGAATTCTGATTAGGCATAGAAGTTTCAGAGGACTGCAGATGATGCTTCAAGTTATAATGCCAAAAATTTGCAAAGGGCCAAATCAAAAGAGGATAAGAATACACTTCATTCAAGAAAATCCTTGAACTTAAATTTCTGACATTATTTTACATTGAGGATAATATTTAGTTAAAGTTTAGGCTATATTTCTCAATTTGACATCCAATTTTGGAGCAAAAATTTTCAAAATTTTGATTATAAAGAAGTTCTGAAATGCTTCTGGTTTGGTTCAAAGCACATCTGTGTTTCTACACTGTGCTTCTACATTGCATTTATGCTAAATAGAAGTTCAACAGAACCTCCATGTTAATGACTCCAGAAGTTCTATGTAGTGAAAATGTCTTCAAGGGTGATTCTGTGTAGCATAACAGTGATTCTGTGTTACCTCTGTTGATGGGATAGAACTTCTACAGTGCTTCTGCACGAACCAAAAGCTGAATAGAACTTCTATGTTAATGATTTCAGAAGTTTTGAGGAAAATATAAAGAAGTAAATCAAAGAATAGATGTTCTAGAATTGCATTCAGTTTTGGAAATTTAGTTTTTTTGGGGGGAGGGGGTTCAAAATTTTTGAAATTTAGGTATATTTTCTAATTGTGAACTTTAATTTTCTTCTGCCTTAGCTAAGAAAATCCATAAACAATGATGCAATTAAACATTGAAATTAAATGGGATTCTCTCTTAATGGTCAATAACATAGGCTTAGTTTTTATTGTCATTACACATGATTTAGAAGGAAGGATGGATGCTACCTTGTGATTTAATGATTCTTGTGATAAATCTTTCTTTTTCATGAAATATGACTTTTGAGCACATTATGTTATGATTAAGTAAAGTGTATATTGGTCAGTTGATGATTTTGTAAATTTGGTGACATATTTTGGTTGACATGAGCAAGCTACTTGTTTAATTATCCCTCGAGGCAAAATCCTAGATAACTTGTTTACTTGAAAATGATTTAGGCATTTTCTTTGATGAGTTTGAGCATTTCAAGTTGACCTAGTACATCATATCACTAGTATCCCCATTGAGCCTTACTGAAAGAATAGCATATGCAAAGCATGTGAAATGTCACCATTCATTTCCCTTCTTTAACCCCATCATCCTTAACCTATTCAGCCAGAAAAACCATGCTTGACCTATAAGAGATATATTCTATCATATAGTTGTTAGAGAGGTATGAGTGAAGTAAAAGGAATTAAGTTTGGGAGAATTAGAAAGAAGAATGTCAAAGAAAAAAAATAAAAAAGGGGGACAAAAAGAAAAGAATCGTAAGATCACATCCCAAAGAACTCAAAAGAAAAAAAGTTTGGGCTATGGTTATAATAAAGCCCATAAAAAATAGTAAGAATCCTAAATAATAAGTCCAGAGAGCAAATAATCATGTACAAATTATTTATTATCTCTTACTTTATGAATTATTTTTCTTTTTCTTTGTTAGCCAAACCCAAGGTCCCATTACAAGCTTAACAAAGACCTATTGATCCAAGTGAACAGACTTGTCTACATTAGTGGAGAGGGATTATGAAAAGCAAGCTTATAGAATATTTTATGAAAATCATTAGAATCACTAAATTACATATTATTGATTGAAAGGCATGCATAGAACATGAGATTAACAAAGCACACACACACACTCTCACTTCATAAAGGGATTGATAAGGCATGAGTTTCATGAGATTATATGGCAAGTGTCTTGAATAATTTTTAAGTCATGTGTATATGTGTAATTTGTCTAGCATGCTTTTGATTGATTAAGAGAGACTATCTTAACTATTTCATTAGTTTGGTTACTATTTTGCTTGAGGATGATCAAAAGTTACGTTTTACAGTATTTGACAAGCTTATAATATATCATGTTTTAATGCCTAAATTTGTATATGTTTCGATCCTCTTTTGATGTAAATTCAGTGATTTATAAGCACATTCCAATAAATCTGTACTTAATTTGGTTATTACTTGAAATAAATTTTATAATGATTTATTATATCTAATTGAAGATAATTAGGTGTAAGAAATGAAAAGAAATATAGAAGACATCAAGGTGGAAAAAGGAGCAAAACAATGAAGTTTGAATAATGAACAAGTAGCTGAAAAATGAATATTCAAAAGAAAAAAAATACTAAGGTAAGAAGTTCTGAAGTAAACTTTAGAAGTAGCTCAGAAGTTCTAAAGTGAACTTCAGAAGTTGCACAGAAGTTCTGAAATGAACTTGGGCAGTCAGAAAAATTGAGTGTCGCGGCAACCAAACAGAAGTCGTGGCATGTGATATAATAAAATCTGATGTTACTTAGAGGCCATTTTGAGTATAGATAAATATAGATTCGGATTAAGTAATCAACATAGGCTATTTAGCCCTTGAAGTTATCTATCCAAAAAAATAGGAATTATAGGAGTTGGAGTTGAAATATGGAAGTTATGGCCTAAACAGTGCAACTATCTCAAACTTTAATCTCACAGATAGAAATTTCTGATGTGCAGAACATGGTGTCACTTGTGGTAGAATTTTGATATATTTTGAGGGTGATTTGGAACTCATGTTCAATATGATAGTTTTATATCTAAAATTTATATTTGTAATGCATTAAGAATCACATGATTCTAACTTCAAATTAGAAAGTTATATCCAAAACAATGCTCACCAGAACTTCTGATACATTAACTTCAAAAGTGATCAAAGGTGTCACTTGTGAGATTCAACGACTCATGATAGATGTTGATTCAGAAAAAGTGATCAACATGAAAAATGTATCCCTTGCAATTATATAACCAATGGGATAAGAATCACATGATTTAGAATTTAGAAAAAAAAAGTTATGAGCAAAATACTAAAACTGCTCTAAACTGTCAGAAATTCTGAAGTTAAAAATGTGAAAGACAGAAGTGTGACAGAAGTTCAATGCCCAATTCACAAAAGTTTTGTCACTCTACCTGAACTTCTGAACAAGTAAAAATAGAACTTCTAAGTTGGTGAGTATTAACCTTAGAAGTTCTACAGTGGACAGAAGTTTTCAATGCACAATCAATAGAAGTTCTGCAGTGTGACAGAAGTTCCAAGATCTGACTCTCAGAGTTATGAGCAATGAATGCAAAAGTTTTGAGCAGGGAAATTGCAAAGTAATAGAATTTCTATATTGGATCAGAAGTATGATAGAAGTTCTATGCAAGTAATATATTCTTCTAAGTAATGAAATTTTGAATAATAGAACTTCTGATAAGTACGATTTCAGCCATTTAGAATGTTGAATGTGATGTTGCTATCCACACAATGATCAACGTTTACAATTATCTAAGTTATCTTTTGAAGCAAAGTGCTTATCATACGTTGCTAAATTTTAGAAGTAGTGAATGCGTAAACTGTTGCAATGTGCAAAAGGTATCTTTGGAAACAAAGTTGTGCAATAACTCTGTCTATTACTAAACTTTTCTTACACATGGAAACAAACTTTTCAGGAAGCAAATACAAATTTATTTTTAGAAGAGGATTGTTGTGCATAAAAAAATTGCAATTTGTGGAAGAATTCTATTTTAACTCTACTGCTTGGGTTATTTAAAGGTATGTGGTGGAATTCAGCAAAAGTGGGGTGTGAAAACACAAACAATTTGGAGAACAGAGACTTTCAAGGGAGCAAGAGACAAAGTTCAAGTTCTACAATCATGCCTTTTTAAGAGAGTTTTCTTTCTGTCTTCAGGATGAACTAACTTCCTTTTTCTGGGGCAATCATGTAGCCTTCTTTGATATTCATTGTTAATAGAGATTGTTGGTTTATTAATTCAGTATCATCTTGTTTCATTCATTGTGTATAATGTAGTCATCTGATTTATTTAATTATTTGATCACCAATTATGTGAATTAGCTTGATTATTTTTGAGCACATGGTTAAGGTAGATGTCATATGCTAAATCATGTACTATGCTCTTTTGAATGAATGAGTGGATGGTTAAGGTAAATGCCATAACCAAACTATTCTGCTTGGTTCATTAAAGTTCTTCAGATCTTCATGAGTTTTTAATCTCAATTACATGATACGCCATAGGTAATTAGGATGGGAGGAAATACTTGATTTAAACCCAGACGCTTAACGGCAATAATCATACAATGGATAGAACAAACCTAAGATGCTAAATTGATACCAATATCTCAACAACATTGAATTTCATCGAGTAGTGAAATTAGATCCTTAGACTCTTACAACCTGAATTCTCTTTTACATTACTTATTATCATTGTTTGCTATTATTTTGTATTACACTTCTAATTACTTAGCCTTTAATTTGTCTTGTTGATTTAGTATAACTTAGTTTTAATAACTAGAATAATTGAACCAGTTTGACAGTTCTCCATGGGATCGACCCTTGCTAAGTACACTGTACTACTATACACTCATGTACTTGCAAGGAACTATAATTTGACCATCAGTGGTGTAAGATGAATAATAGAAATAAGAAAATGCATGAAGAATAAAGTAAGTGAACAAACACATTCACACAAACAAGATGATTTTTATAGTGGTTCAGGACCCATCCTTATATCCACTCTTCCAAAAGCATACACTCATTGTGCCTTGGGTTCCACTATACCCCATTCCATGGAATACATAAGTGTCCCTGATACTTCTTCTGAATTCTAGCTCCAGGGGTCATAAGCAAGTGTCCCTGACAATTTTCTAGTTTTATGAGCTTAGCAGGAAACTCATTGGTTTTAAAGCTCGCCAGCAAACTTGATGGTTTTCCTGAGTTCACCAATAACTCATTACAATATGATTTTTACAAGCTCACCATAAACTCACTAGTTTCAAAAGATCACTAGCAAACTTGTTGGTTTTTCTAGAGCTCACCAACAACTCTCTAGTTTTAAGTTTACCAGAAAATTGACCCTTTACAAAGTATTACAATGAAGTATAGGGGAAGATATGATCTCCCTCTTAGCTCTATGTAAAAGAAAAGATCTTCACATAATTTAAAAATAATGGCCATAAGGATAAGCAGATTGAAGCTCATGAAAGATAAATGATAGTTTAAGCTCTTGGCCATGGGTAGAAGGATTTGTATAAGTTCAAGCACATTTAAAAAGCTTTTCTTCACCTCCTTTGAATTGTCCCATCTTTTCTTCTTAAATAGATTTTTCATACTTTTGACCATTAGAGAAGATAGGTTCTGTTGAATGCAGAAACGAGAGCAGCATTGAATGAATAAGACTGTTTGAGTTTCTACCGTCGAAGTCTAAGTCTTTCTGATTTATCTTGAGCTATTACATCGCCATTCAGAGAGGAGGATGAGCTGTATTAAAAGGTATTCCTTATTTGACTCATCACAACTTTGAAAGTCTTACAACACCACTTATTATTGAAAATGGTGACTGATATAAGTCTGCACAATGATGGCTCGAGTGTAAATGCCATTTGTATGCTTAGTCACATAAATTGATTTTTCTTTAACATGTCATGGCCTCTCTCTGTCTGCATTTGTCTACCATAAGTTGTAGATGAATTCTTCGAGGTTTGTCTATTGAACTTCCATAAGAATGATTTTGTCTATTGCAAGGAGCAGACAAACTTTGAATGGCGCCAATAAAGTTGAACTGACTGATAGACAAACTCTTCCTTGTCTACCTCAATTCCTCTAGAAGATTTGTTTGTTGATCAATCCTTTGTGAATGTGCTTTTTCTATTATAGATAACAGATCATCTTTGGATGGTGCTGACGAAGATAGACTGATTGATTGACAAATATCTCCTTTTATACGAATAGACGAAGTGTGATGTGCTTTCTTTATTCTTCGTTGTCTGTTGGAGGTGACAGACGAAGTTTGCTCAGTCTTGCACTAACAGACGAGTGTGATTTTCTTCTTTTGTTCCTTATTGTCTATTGAAAGTGCCAGACGAAGCTAACTTTAACTTGCTCAAACAAATAAAGTGTAGTATTCGTCTGGTGTAAGTGATAGACAAAGTGTTCTTTGCCTTGGACGAAGTACTCTGCACGTCTTATAGGTTTGTCTGTTATAAGTTGTGAACGATCTTGCCTTTGCCTGTTGAAGCCCATTTTGGTACGAGCACCTCTTTGTTTGTTCAGCTTCATCTATAGTCAATGTGTAGCTTCTATGTTGTCTTCTACTTTGGCTGATACTTTGTTGTGACAGATGACCTTTTGATCAGATGAGGCGGAGATTTTCAACTATTCTGCACACTTCGAGTAATAGAAGGGGTTTATTCTAGCAACTTCAATAATTCTTAATTCTTAGTTTGTCTATCTTGGCTTAGCTGAAGTTACACTCTCTTGTATCAAGCCTTCTTATCCTTAGATGAATTCTTTCTTTAACTTTGTTGATTAGACAAAGTCTCTTTTCTTGTACCTGGTCGTCTAGGTGACTACCTTTTTGTCTTTCTTCATTTGTTTGCTAAGCCATTGAGTTGCTTCTTCATCCTTGTACTTTGTCTTGAACAGACTTTGATCAAATCAAGTATAAGTGGTCCAAATTTCTTAAACGCAATTCAAGCTCTCTGATCATGGTTTCTTCTTTAGCTTTTTGTTTTTCATTTATCTATTAACATTTTCTCATTGAGTTTGATAGACAACACAAACTCATTGTAGCGCATGTTTAAAGCCTTGCTTGTCTCCTATTACTTTTGTTTGTGGAAACTTCAACTGCAACCTTGCTTGTCTTCTGCTTTCTTTTTCTTCTACAATTTTCATCAGTTTAGGTCCTTTGTAACATAGCAGATAGTTATGATAGTTAGGTTACAAATGATCATGATCTTGCACTTGAACTTGACTATACTTGCTACATTGTTAGTTTTCATATATAATATCAGAATATATTTTATCCTCATGTGATTGTATCATTTTGTAAAGTAAGGATAATATACATTTTCATTAAATTCATAATATGAAAGCTTACGTAATTCTGATGTTTAATATGATTTAGCAAATTTATGCTTAAAAGACTAATTAATGTTTATGATGTGTGCACCATAAAGTGAAGATTGTATGCTTGTTTAATTAA
>JAYJMB010048713.1:0-29922 GCA_036873735.1 Pouteria campechiana
TATATATATGGCCATGGGGCCAACCTATGTCCCCCATGTGGCGAGGAGTGGCCTGGTTGGCCAGTGGGCGGTTGTGTGGGCAGCCGGCGCAGTCGAGCATTGCTATTGGCCTAGATGGCTTGATTGCTATTATTGGCCTGATTAGCTTGTGTAGGCATGTTTATGGAGAACTGGTACTCTTGTGAGGCGATCAGGGTAGGGTGCCACTTGATATAGCAGTATGGCTGTGTGGGCCTAGTAAGCTTCTAGCCGAGAGTGCCAGGATGGACCTGATGCGCTGAAGAGTGAAAGGGTAGTATTCTGGTTTGTGTGCCTCTTGGGGAGGAGTGTGTGGATAGTTAAGGAGTGTATGGATGGTTGAGGAGTGTGTGGATGATTGTGGAGTGTGTGGATGATGGTGGAGCCATGTACTGGTATAGAAGGTAGTCGTGGATTGGTAGATAAAAAGGGCAGTATGACATGTCGGTATTCGAGCCAATATTAACCAATTAATTATGTATACAATATCATTATGGGTATGTGTATCAAATAATTAATGAGATGTTAACATTAAAATCTTAACGTACCTAGCCATTGACTGATTATGACATCCTGCATATGGCTTGGCATGTTTTGCTTAGTTGCATTATTGTTTATTGCTCTATTTGCCGCTGTTTATTACATTATTTATAGGCATGATTTTCCGAACCTGCTTACTGAGTTTTGGCCAAACTCACCATTTTATTTAAATGTTTAGCTAACAGGTCAGAGGACGGAGCCCAACAGGGTGTTGGGTCTCGTGAGGAGGCTAGGTCGTGATACTAGTAGAGGCTTTACTCCTTTTCATGATGTATGATTATATATATTTTTAGATAGATTTTGGATGCATATTAGATATGTATCATTACTTAGTTTTACAGCATGTCATTTTATGGTATGGGTGTATATGATTTGACAGCTAGGGTACAGTGTATCCCAATCTTGGTCTGTGGGTGCTATGGTGATGTATGTTGTGGAGGTAGCAGTCATATAGTTTGTGTAGGAAATGGTAGGGCCTGGAGGCGGCCATTATATATTTGCATATTTGAGGGTATTTGTTATGTAATTATTGTGGTTTAGCAAGTTGTATAAAGGACAATGGTGGTAAATCAGGGGAGACTTTGCCATAATTTCCTTTGAATTTACTACTAGTGACGCTCCAAGGAGGCGGAGCATTACACGCATACACTTAGAAAATTCTTGCACTTTTTCTTTACTAGCAGAATCAAACAAATATGATTTTATACAACAATTTAGTCAGTGCAATTTATTTATTTATTTTTACTCATGATAGTATGTAGTGATGATAATGAGGCATGCCATTACATTAAAGCTGATTCTTTAGATGACTATGAGCTAACATAAACATTTTTCTTTAATCATAGCCACATTAGATTCTTTGAACCAGCATAGTTATGAATTACATTATGAAGATAAAAATTGACTTTGAGTTTCAAATGTCCGAATGCTAGATCAACTAATTATCATTAGTAATATGAATTGTTTAAATCATATTGGACATCTAAATATGCATTGTTTCCTTATTCCTAATGGTTTCTAGAACTATAAAATAAATTTAATTTATTCTAACTTTTAAAATCCTATTTATGTGCGAATAAATCAGTATTAGAGGCAAACAAGTAAGACTATAAATGTAGATTGTGACAAAATATAAAGAGATGTAAGTTTGAATAACATACCTGCACTTACCTTGCTTCCTTATCCTTTTACTTCCTTAAATGTATTCTTCTTCATCTATTGTCAAGAAACCATTTATGTTTTGGAGAGGTTGTATAAATCTTCCTTTCTTCATCTTCTTTCTTTAGTTTGCAACTTTTTGATGAAAGGTGCTCATTTATCCTTTCGAAGGAAGAACACTTCTTCTTCTGCTGCTTCTTCCTTATTAATGGTCCTCTATTTCTTTTCTTTCTCTTTTCTTCTTTCTTCATTTTATAGCTTCTTGATGAAAAAGGATCACTTGTAGATTCGAAGGAAGAATACTTATTCTTCTTCTTTGTCTTCCATATTGTTAGTCTCCTTTTTCTTTCCTTTTTCTTTTCTTTCTTATTTCCTTCCTCTTCAGGTCGCTCCCCTTTACCCTAAGAGAAATTTTCACACAATTTGACCTCTTCAATGTGAATTTGAGGCTTTGCAATTGTTTCTTCTTTGGGTTGCGCCCCTTCAACCCATGAGTATTCTTTTGCATTGTCCCTTTTTATACATTCTTCATCTTTGACTTGCTCAAAATTTTTACTTTTAATAGAAAGTTGTTCCTCATAGATTTGGCTTTCCTCATTCTTTTCTTCTTCAATTTCTGCATCATTGATTGCTAAATCTTTTTCTTGAATCTCAATTTCTTCTTAAGATTCCTCCCCCTCAATTAGTGGTGGTTCTATAGTTTGCATTTGTATTTCCACAAATTGATCAACTTTCTTTTCTTCTTCCTTAGTAGGTTGCTCCGCCTTTTCTCCATTTTCTGCACTTAATTCAATCTCAGTAGCAGCATTAATATCGTTTGAGTGCACATCAACTTGCCCCTCAGAAATTGCCTTTAGCTTGTCTAAGATTTCCATTATAGTTTTACAAGCTAGGACATGTTTAAAGATGGTGGGGCAAAGTGCATGTAATAAGGTATTATTAGCCTTGATTTCTTGCCTTGCACTCTCTTCATCCTCTCTTATGCCAATAAAAATAATTTTTCAAAGCTTAAGATCATTGGCCATAAGATATATTTCCAACGTTCTCCTCCAATGTGCATAGTTTGATCCATCATAGTGTGGAGGTTGGGTGGTGGAATATCCTTCTCTAAACATAGAGGATAAACATAATGGGTTAGCGATGGGATCGCTATAATTAATTATGTAGCCTGCTTTGATACCACTTATTGGGTCCCGTAAGCTTGGCTTAACCCAAGAAGGTAGGGATTAATTGGGTTTATAAAAATTTCTTGTGTAACCCTTCTTTGATTACCTTCCCTCCTTTTTATGCTTGTATGCAAGTTGTAATGAAATATGCAGCAAAGCAGTTAAATGCAAGAAAGTAAACCAATCACACATGAATAGTATAAAATATTTTTTATAGTAGTTCGGGCAACCTTTCCTACTCCAGTCTTCCAAGAACACTCCTCTTCATGCGTTGGGTTCCACTATCTCTCTATAATGGAATTACACAAGCGCTTTTCTAGATTTCAGCTCTAGGGGGCATAAACGTAGTAATCAACTATGAGAACAATCTCTCCGACAATCAACTTGCTTTTTTTTATTCTAGCTCAAGGGGCATAGACTAGTGCTCCTTGCACTCTTCTTAATTCCAGCTCAATGGGGCATAAACTTAGCAATCAATTATGAGAACAATCTCTCCAACAATTGACTTGCTTTTCTTGGTTGGTCTCTATCAACTCAAGGAATACACAAATGAAAGAAAGAGAGGATTACACTTAGAACATGCTTCTTGTTAAGCATTGGGGAAGAAGTGATTTGAGTAGCTCTTTTCAGTCCTGAGAATCTTCCCTTTATGTTGTAGATGAAGGCCTTGGATGGATATTGTGAAGTTGAAAGCTCTTGTATGAATATGAAGAAGGTTCAAGCTCTTGGCCTTTGGTTGCTTAAGAATATAAAGATTAACGCTCAAAAGGATCTTCAAAATGAATACTACAACTCCTTAGAAATGTTCCTCCATTCCCCCTTAAATAAATCTTTCAAAATTAGGACTATTAGAGTTGATTTGATGGAGCAAAGTTCGAATTTTTTACCATTGGTGGTCGACAGGTGGTATGGCAAGTGCCTGGGCCAAGCAGTTGTGCGCCAGGCGATACGCCAGGCAGTTGGGCCATGTGGCTGTGGTCGATTCTCTGGCTTTTTTTCAAGTATACGTTGCTGCCTCCTAGAAGGCAGTTGCTCCAAGTGGCTGGCGTCCTCCACTTCTGTTTTTGCATTTTGTCACTTTTTGAGTCTTTGACATTTTTCATTGCAAATTAAAATATATTTGTCAACATATAATTTGCATAAGTTTAGAAGCATGGATAAAATTTGAATCATATTTTTGTATTTAGAAAAACTCTTTCAAGCTTACATTCTTTGGAATATAGAAATGATATTTCTCTGAGGCGCATAATTTTATCTTAACAATTATAAATATAATCCACTATAGCACTATATGATAAGCCAAGTTAATTGCAATATGGATCATAATGATTTTCTTCATTTTCTAATAACTTGCAAATATGCTTGCATAATGATTACTCAATTAAAATACATCAAGCATACTTGACTACATTTTAAGCTTCATAAACTAACAATATCATTAGCATATATCAAGTCTAAAATAAGTTCTTGACTATATTTCAAGCTTCATAAACTAACAACATCATTAGCATATATCAAGTCTAAAATAAGTTTTGTTATAATCAAAATCATATACATAATACTAATAGAAAGATATACTCCTTGAAATTATCTGAACAATGTAAACTAAATTACCTAATTCTGAGTTTGTATGAAGAAGTTATGGTCAAAATACTAAAACTACATTAGAAGAATGAAAATTTCAGAAATCACATTAAATTTTTTAATTTACATCATTAATCACCATGTTTAAACATCATGATAATCACCCTTGATCATGGTAAAATTAAATAGTAATTTGACGCACAAAAATTCAACAACATATAACTCATGTTTCATGTAATAATTTGATAGCAAGTTGATTTTTTTGTCCACATCAATTGAGTATCAATTTGATATGATTTCTTAACAATCCTCATGATAAGAAATAGCACCATTAAAAAATTTTGATGATAGAAAAATAGCACCATTATTTCACAATAAAATTATTCATTACCTTAAATCCTGGGATATTACACTACTTTCTCTTGACCTTTTGATTTGTCTTTCTCATTGCTCATTCGAGATTCCAATTCCTTTCCACTTCTTCAAGTGATGGCTTTGCAATGTTCTCTTGGATTTATTTCTGTATTGTTGGGCAGGTTGCCTTGTTGACAATTGTTGAACATATTTGCCATCTAAGCCACTTGACCTTCTAAGTTCTAGATCTGTGCAGAATGGTTCTGCATATTGGCCCTTGTTTAAGCCATAAAATCTTTTATTTTGTTGATAAATTTATCAAGTGTAGCTAAGAATTTATTTAAAGTATTGGCAAATTGGGCTAGAGTAGTCTCCCAATCTACCTTTTTCTCTTGCTATTGAAATCTTGCTTGTTGTTGAAATCCTTATTGAGGTTGTCCCATATTTTGTTGATTTCTCCAAGAAAATTTTGGATGGTTTTTCCACCCAGGATTGTACATGTTGGAATATGGGTTGTTTTGCTACTTGTTGAAATTTCCAACAAACTATGCTTGTTCTTGTCGAGGTTGCATGAATGGATTTCCAGTTTGGCTTTCTTCATTGGAATGATTGCCTTGGCAGAAGTCATATAAAATTTGAGGAGTCTAAATGGCATTGACTCCCATTTAATTCTTTTGCAATTGTTGTGAAAGAACTATAACTTGAGTCGTCAATGTAGAAAAAGGATCAATTTCATATACTCTGCTGGCTTCTTTGACAAAGCCCTCTCACTTGGCCATTAGAGGTTATTTATGGCCATATCTTCCAGTAGCTCATAAGATTCATCCTTAGTTTTTTTTCATTAATGCTCCTCCTGCAGATGCTTCGATCAGGGTCCTGGTGTTGCTGGTCAGTCCATTATAGAAATTTTGAACTCACATCCAATTAGGCAGCCCATGGTGTGGACACTTTCGCAGCAACTCCTTATATCTCTCCCATGCATTATAGAGAGTTTCACCTTTATGCTAACCAAAGTTGTTAATCTCCATCCACATTCTTGCTATTTTTGTTGAAAGGAAAATTTTGGCAAGAAACTTTTGCACCAAATCTTCCCAACTAATGATGGAATTTGCAAGTAGAGAATTCAACCTAGCTTTTGCTTTATCCCTTATGGAAAAAAGGAACAGCCTTACGCAAATGGCATCATCGGTGACTCCATTATATTTGTGCATTCAGATCTTCATTCAACAATCCATTGAATTGAGCTCCTTGGATCATTTGCAAGGTTACTAGCTTGATTTCAAAGTTGTTGGCAGCAATGGTTGGTCTTCTTATCATCAGTTGGATTCCAATAGCCATTGGCTATGCATAATCATGCAACAATAGCTATGGATGATTCTTGTTCACTTCTCCCAGATCAGCCATAGTGGGTTGCGATTGACTAGAAGCTACTCTTGTCTCCCTTCTAATTCCTTAAAGTGTATGTTCTATCTCAGAATCAAAAGGGATCAAATTGTTGCTTTTAGATCTTTGCATACACTTATGAAAGCTCCTGAAAAAGAAACAAAAACTGCAATGAATAAAAAAGATAAAAGAAAAACTTCGAAGTAAAATTAGAGTTATTTATTTTGATATTGGAAATACTATAATTCCTAGGAACTGTGCCAAAAACTTGTTGCGGCTTTTCCTTAATGGAAGTTCATGTGTCATGAACAAGTAATAAAGAATTAGTAAGGCATCGTTCCGATGAGGATCTATGCATGCTAAGTACCAACTACACTAACTCAAAATTCTATTTGAAGAATTAAATTATGATATGTGAATATAAATAGAAAAGATCTAGATTAATGAACTCTGACAATGATGTGGGTTATGGATAAATATAAAGAGACAATGATTAAAACATTTAAGGGTTTCCGATTTTACCAGATTAATCATATTTAGTTTCATTAGTTTCACAATCAATGTTTACTCTTATGTTGACAACAAGTTTCTCTTGATTAATTGTTATTCAACAACCTATCTCAATTAGATAATTTCCTACATCTCTGTGAAAATCACAAACTAATCAAGATGCATTAAGATCAAGAAATCTGTAATGTTGTATAAGCTTCGTGGATATCTCTATCATCGTGACCATCTTATTATGGTTAATCATAGTCTAATTCAATTATAGCTTCTCAACCTTAAAATTGAATCACACATCATGTTGAAAGGGCTATCATTCTTTCATAAGCATTAACATTAGATTAAACACTCAACACAGATAATGAGCAAATAAAGAAATACATTAAACATAATGAAACTAAATAATCATTATCTGGCTACATCGTTCCTCTAGATTAATGTGTTTAGCTCATGATATAATCAAGCAAAATAATACACACTGTCTTGAACATGATTAGTGAAGGGAAATGACTACAAAAGAACCAAAAAAGATCAAGAGATAAGCTTCTCCATGTAGTAATTTTTTGCACTTTGCTCTCTTGTTAGCTCCCTCTTCCTTTGCAAGAAGATTACACCTTCAATCTTCTATATTAACTGCCCTTTCTTGTTTCTCTACCTCAAAACCTTGCCCAAAAGTCTATTGAAGGCATGCCCAAAGATTGTTTTTATATCATCTCCATTAGGGTTTAGCTTCATTGCACAAGTCAAGCAAGATCCAAAAAATCTGAAAGTTGTCTCCACCATGGTGCCGCGACATGGAAAAGTGGTGCCACGAAATGGAAATTTTGTGTTGTGGCATGGACTTGCTACTTTGTTGAAATTTTGCATATATACAGTATAGAAATGTTATGCAGTGGCATGGAAATGTTGTGCCATGGCATGGAACCATCTATCTTGGAAGATCTTTATGCATTATGTTTGGTGCCACGACATACAAATTCCGTGTCGCGACATGGGATTTCTGTCCATCATTCTTTGTTTCTTTTTCACTTCATTCTATGTCTTTTTCTCTTGCTATTAATTCTCCATATTTCTATCACTTCTCCTACATCCATGTCCTTGCAAGTAAACACAAACGAAAACACTTTTAATCGACTAAACACAACTCAAAAATGAACCAAAAGTTAGTTTAAAAAGACATAGTATAGGTGAATAAAATTCACTTATCAGGTATTAAGGGAATAAGGATATGAAAATAGCTAAGGAATTTGAATTATTGGGAGAGAAACCAAGTGAAGAAAGTGCGAAATTGAACAAGGAGGCAACTATTTGGGTGTCGTGGTGCCAATGCAGAAAACTGTGCATATGAAATTTTTGTTTCTTTTGAAGAGAGTGTTGAGGGGTCTTCTGGTGGTATTTCCTAGAGGCTTTAGAAATGGGAAAAAGAGGACATGCAAATGGTGTTTATGAAATGATGTGATAGTGCCCGGATTGCACCAATACAATACGATAATGATAGTGCTTGTGATGGCATAGACTTAATTTACACATGGTAGTGCCTAGATGGCATGGACTTGATATGGCCCTATGGCACACACCAAAGAGAATATGAACATGATATGCCTGGATGGCGCAAACATAATATGACATGGCCATGCCTGGGTGCCACGAACATAATATGACTATGGCCGTGCCTTGGTGGCTCGGACATACTATAACATAACAGTGCCTAGGTGGCACAAACATGATATGACTATGATAGTGCCTGGGTGTGTGGATGACACCCATAGAACATGATGTGGCTATGATAGTGTCTTAGGGCCACGAATATGATATGAATATGAATATGCCTTAGCTTAATGGCATAGATATACATGGGCATGATATGACACACATGGGACGTGGATATGCCTTGGTGGCATGAATGATTTGATAGAATGAAAGCATTGATGGTGTGAATATGTATGGGATACACGTAAAGTACATGGTATGTAACATTAGCTAGTGAGGCCTTGTAACTACTCTATCCAATTCCCTCAGTAGGTGTAAATAGTGAATTCATCTGAAATTTCTATGTTGCATTGAGGAAAGGGTACCATAGAAAGCAACAATATTGTTGTCATGGATCCGACAACACTTGTAGTCAATTTTACGGGGATAAACCAATCACACATTGAAAAGGGGAATTGGTGGTAATTACATTTGGAAAATTTTATGAAATAAAAATGAATATGTATGAAACAAAATGCATAAGTATGGATGATGAGGCTTACCATAGTCATGGTATGAGAGCGATAAATATATGTGACGCCCCAAAATTTTGAGGTAAGGGAATTTTTGAAATAATTATTTTGAATAAATTATGCATAGGAATTTATGGAAATTTGAAAGATATTATATATGTAACTTAATGTAAATATGACAATGATGATTAAGAACATGTGGATGGTATTCAGGTTGCATGGATTATTGGAAAAAGGCTGCTAAAAAGTATTGTAGAGAAGTTGCATGCACATGATCTAGTGTGCACTATCGGAGTATAGAAGGTGGAGCTGGCTTAAATGCTCCACTAGCCCCAAACCCAACCAAATTTTATGGGGAAATTTTTGTATAATGAGTTATTACCACCTTGAGGGAAAATCCATCTATTTAAAAGAAAAAGAAGGGGAAATTTGCAAATTTCACCAAGGAAGCTTTTGTAATGCCCGTGGAGTTAAAATATGGAAAGTGTTATGAAATATTGCTACGTTTATGATGAATGTGAACTGATTGAGAATTTTGAAAAGTATTAAGCTATTATTTAAGTGTAAGTGTGGAACGATTGTGGTGGAAGTCGGATATACGTGTGAATGGGCTAATTTAAATGTGATTTAATCTAGTTATTTGAGGACATTATTATGCATTTTAATGTGATATTATTATGTTCATATGTTATGATTAAGGAGGGGTTAAATACAAGAGAGAAAATAAGGAAAAAGGGCAAAGAAAAATCAAAAAATGGTGGAGAGTAAGTCAATGTCGCGGCACTAGAATTGGATGTATGGCATTGCTTCAGAAGAGAAGACAGAATGGGCACCTAGCAGGTGGATGCCGTAGCACTGGATTGGATGCCACAACATCCAAATCTAATGTCACGGCAACACTTCTCCAAGGCAATTTTTATAGTTTTCAGTGAGTTGATGTCGCAACACTAGCATTTGATGTCGCGACATCTATTCCAATGTTGCATCGAAGCACCGAAAAATGTGACTTTTAATGGCTTTTCAACTCTTTTTTCATTTCATTTTCATGCCCTCACTTCTTCTCCACACCCAGCCCTTTTCCCCAACCCCTTCATGTCTTAAAATTTTGTTATTTGAGCTATTAAGCCATCTTGTTTATGTATGGAATTGATCAATCATTCCTTTAAGTTTAAATTTTCTCTAGTTGGGCTGTGAAAGAGGCATGAAAAGCTATTTTGCTGCGACTTATAGAAGATATGTGGTGTGCTATCATAGGCAACTAAATTTAGAACCTTACTCCAATTAAATTACCTATAGTAGTGTGAATAAGGGTCAATCTCACGAGTAGTATCTAGCTTAATTTTATGCAAATATGAATAAGAAAAGGGGAGTTTTGAATGTAATGAAGAAAATGTTACAAAAGAAATTTATTAGAGAAGAAAACATTGGTTCAAGTCAACATCTACCATCAAAATCTTGTAACTGATTATTAATGCAATTATAAATCAATTCATACTTTAAATATTCACCATTGGAATTATTTTTTTTATCTCTCCTTCAACATAGTTAATTAGAAACCAGTGTTCTAATTAACCCTAACCACTAAATAACCCAAGACCAGAACTAAAGGTTTAATCTAATAGCAGTATTAAGATTTATAGAGATTGGTGAAGCTAAACAACACAAGCACCAGTGGTCACATTTAATTTAGTCAAATATTCTTCCTAAGATTTAATAACTACAACAGCAGTAAATTATCAAACCCTAGTTGCTTCATAAATTATAAAGATCAAACAATTATGAATTTGATATCTAATCTAGCAATAGATTACAATGAATAATAAACTAGTAGGCCTCCTAGAAATTAAGCAACAATCATAATCATGAACTAAAAAGAAAGTTTAATACTGCAAGTATAAATTGAACAATTAAATCAAATTAGATCTCATAATATATTGATTCTGAGGCTTTTGTCTCCTTAAACCAAGAATAAAAGTTTAGCCATACAGGGCCATGAAATCACCAAGAAAATAAAATAGAAAAGAGAGAAGAAGAAGATTTTTTGTCGAAAGCCGCCAAAAAGTCCTCTCGACACCGAGCAAAAGAACCCTCAAAAACCCTAGGAAACTATTATTTAAAATGGAGCAAAAATATGCAAAATAGCAATTTTTGCAACTTTTGAAAAGTGGGGAATGGAGTCGGGTGTTGGAGTGCTCTTTCTGGGTGCTAGAGCCCAAATTGTTGTCCGGTGGGGTGGTGGTGTGAAGTGGGTTAGCGCTGACAGTGCAGTTTGTAGTCCACCAAACATGCATTTACTGTTTTGATCATAACTTCCTCAATTCAACTCAAAATCGCATGATTCTTCTGACATTGGTTAGATACTTTAAGATCTAGAACTTTATATTGATTGCTTTTTTCCATATCATCCTCTAAATGTGGAAAAATTAGAACACAAGTGATACCATGTGTAATTTTTAGCTACTTTTTAACATGTTTTGATACTTTCTCTGCTCAGTTGTCCTTAATGTAGTTTTTATCTCTCAAAACTCCAAACATAAAAGTTGTAGAATATTTTTTTTTGTTTCAAAAACATCTTTAATCATCTCAATCGATTGGGTGAGAGAGTTATACCCAAAATATCAAGTGATGCTAAAGTTGTCCAAAATCCTTCAATTGACTTCTTTTTGCACTTAACCATTTGAATTGTGTCCTAAATCAGAATATAAGAATAATGAGTGCATAAAGAAGTTAAATAAGTATAAAAGATTAAGTATTAAGGGAATAAAATATGACATTTTTTATTCTCATCAAATTCCCTCACACTTAACTTTTGCTCGTCCTTAGACAAAATTCAAATTCACTCTCCCCCAAAAGAATATTAAGGTTTATCATAAACAAAGAATAACTAAAACTCTTCAAAACTCATAACACTTCATGAATAAGTCATTCTTATACAACTTATAATCACTCAGTAAAAATTCTCTCTTGAAGATGGATTAAACTAAACTAGTAGAACCCTCACAAAAATAAATAGTCTACTCTCATGTGTTTGAAAGGTATATGTTCCGCTCAAATTCATTGCAATGAAAATGATCTACCATAAACTTGCATATCTTCTTATTCTCTATCACTGGGATCACATGCATATCATGAATCATAAGGACTTTTCATGGGTTGTAATGGGGTTTAGGGTAAAGGTGAGAAATATTTGGGAATATAGTTCAAAAGTAATTGTAACTAATGAAGCACAAATAAATTAACTCAATCTCAAATATATATATATAAGATATGTAAACCACTTGTTTCATCTAACATCTTTCACCTTTGAATACATGATGTATAAATATACCCCTTTCCCTTGGAATCTTGATATTTTCTTTTTCTTTTCTCTTTTTCTTTCACTTTGACATTTTTTTCAATTTTAAGAACAATAACATGTTCTATTTCACCAATCATAGTCATTCCACAAATTTTGACACCCCCACACTTTATTTCTTGTATATCCATACATAGCATAATGATGACCCATGCTCCACTAGATCTATGGCTTGGGTAAAGATATTATTTTTTTGGGCTTCAAGCTTATAACATAGGCTCATAATAAAAATCTATAAAGCTTAAAGGGGCTCAACAAGAGGAAAAATTAATCACAAGGTAGGCTATTTGGCTCATGTAGTTCATAACGAAGAAGAGCCTTAATCATGTTCATGAATGTATGTATCAATGTGATCTTAAAAAGAATCAAGGCAAGTTCTAGAGAAACAAATCCATAGAAGAATATCTCTCACGAAGAAAAAGAATGCGACTGATGTGAATATGTTCACCAGTTTTTATCTACGAAATTTAGTCATCACCATTCTAAAGGAAAATAACTAAACTAAGCAATTACAAATTGAAAGATTTCTTCATCAATCATGTTACGAATTTTTCAGGCTTAGTTAAATCTTGGTCATGACATCCTCAATCTCAAATCATCAGAAACCACCAAACAAAGGGTAAAACTGACTCTCTCTCAAAAAAAATTTTCTAAAATAAAAACAAAGATAACAACAAGAACATAATCTAAACCTAAATATAAATCCCCTCCCCCAAACTTAAAACTTAAATTGTCCCCAATATAAGGTCAAATATGAAAAAGATGTAAAAATTATCATAATATAAATGTAGAAATAAGAAGGAAATAAGAAAAAAAAATACAAACTCCCCTTGGGTTGCCTCCCAAATAGCACTTTTGTTAATAGTCATTGGCTTGACTCAGTACATCTTTCTTCAATCTAGAGTAATTGCAACATGGAAATGATGAAGCATGCATGTAAATGGGTCAATTCCTTTAATAACTTTCATTATCCAACCAATAGCCCTCTTATGCTTCTTCAGAACCTGCACAAGCCTTTCTTCTTGTAATGCAATGAGTTCACAAGAGATGAATATAGGCAAGGTTTCTCCATCTTCAAGGAACACGTATTTTAGGTGATTAGGAAGATGCTTCAAATCTGGAATGGGTGCCTGCAAAACAGATGGTAAAAGGTTCTTGTTAGAAACTGGTAACTCGATGCAAGGATCATTACCTAATTTTGGTAACTTTGGAAAGTCATCCAATGTTGCAATAGTTTCCTACAAATCAGGACTCAAAGGTAACACCTTATTCTCCTTCTCGAGATGTTTACTAATGACAATTTAACTCATCTTTCCCATCAATTTCAAAAGCTTCCTGTGCTCAAGAATCAATCACAGCAATGGAGTAAACTGGATCATCATCATCAAGATATTTCATGGCATCATAAATGTTAAATTTTAGAATTTCACCATCAAATTCCATGGTAAGTGTGCCACGATGAACATCTATCTTAGTCTTGGATGTCTTTAGGAAGGGTATTCCTAACAGAGTAGGAGTAATTTGATTACCATTCTCTATATCTAGCATGTAAAAATTAGCAAGGAAGATTAAATCATTGACTTGCACAAGAACATCCTCAACTACACCTTTAGGATAGGTATTGGATCAATCAACCAATTGAATCACAATATTAGTCTTATTCAAAGGTCCAAGTTTCAAAGAAGCATACAAAGAACATGGCATAACATTAATAGAGGCTCCAAAATCTAACATGGCCTTTTCAAGTCTAGTGTTGCCTATCATGCAAGGGATAGTGAATATACCTAGATCTTTGCACTTTGCAGGGAGTTTTCTTTGAATAATTGCATAAATATTTCCCCTAATCTCACCTTCTCATATCTCTAAAGTTTCTATTTCCTCTTTATTGTACACAATTCTTTTAGAAATTTAGGATAATGAGGTACTTGTTTAATGGCATCAAAAAGTAGGATGTTTACCTCCCATTTATGAAAAGTCTCAAATAGATCTTGATATCGCTTAATTTTTTGAGATTCCACTAAAGCCTCAGAAGAACGTGGTACTAGCTTATATTCAAAAAAAGGTGAAAACTTACATTGAGTCACTTCAATATCACTAGGAATGTCCTTGTCTGCAACAATGCTTTTCCATTTTTCTTTCTCTATTGGTGTAGGAGTTGCTTTTGTTGGAATGTCAATCTCTTTAACACTCAAAATAATTGCACTCACGTTCTCTCTTGGGTTCACCACTGTTTGAGAAGGCAATTTTCATGAATTTTGTGTCTCCAGCTGATTGATTATGGTAGCTATCTGACTTAGCTAGTTCTCTAAATTCTAAATGCTAGCTTTGTCTCCTATTGAAATTGTAAAGTGTTAGTGGCAAGAGACTTAACAATATCTTCTAAAGACATACCAAAGTTAGAAGTTTGTCCCTATAATTGTCTAGGTGGGTATGGCTACTGATGCTACTGAAAATTTGGGCAATTTTGAGCAAGAGGTTGATTTACTTGTGGGTTCCCATAGCTGAAATTGGGATGATCACTCCATCTTGGGTTTTATGTGTTTGAATAGGGATCATACTTCTTTTGTATTTGTCCAAAAAATTCACCCAATGCATTCACCTACTCAATAGGTTTCACTTGAAGATTTGGGCATGTATCAGTTGGATGTCCTACCATGGAGCAAATTTCACAAGCTTTTGCTGTTTGCATATTCCGTACAGCTAATTAACAAACAAGAGAAGTCAGACCTATAATTTGTTATTCCAGGGAGGAAACACTTACCTCATTAACAAGCTTGGATAGAGAATCAAGCCTATTGCCAAATTGTTGTGAGTTGGCTGCCATGTTTACAATCAAGTTCCCTGTAGTTTTAGGATTTTTATCCACCAAAGCTCCTCCACTAGCGACATCAATCATGCTCCTTTCAGTGGGTAGAAGACTCTCATAAAAATACTAGATGAGTAACTGCTCACTAATCTGATGATGAGGGCAACATGCACACAATTTTTTGAAAAGCTCCAAATATTCATATACAGATTCTCCACTATGCTGTCTCACACAACAAATTTCTTTCCTAATGTTACTACCCTTGAAGCTAGAAAATATTTCTCCAAAAATAACCTTTTTATCTCATTCCATGTTGTGATGCTCCTAGAGGGTAAATAACAAAGCCAATCTTTAGCCAGATCTTTCAAAGAGAATGGAAAGGCTCTCTGTTTGATTAGCTCTTACTTGTGCATACCACATGAAATTCCTTTAAATGCTTGTGAGGATCTTCACCTGCAAGACCATGAAAAGTGGGCAGGAGATGAATTAGTCCAGATTTTAATTTAAAATTAATAGTTGCATCTAAAATAGGAAACATTATGCATAAGGGTTGTTGATCCAAATCAGGTGTGGCAAGCTCTTTCAAAGTTCAAGTTCCATCCATGATTTCCTCCATTTCAAAATTCCTCTAAGCTTCACTCATTAACCTATGCAAAGTTCATTCAATTTCTGGTTCATACTACAAATCACCTTGATTAGAAGATTGAGTAACGATCATAAACAATTAAGGAGAATCTAATGAATTCTAAAAAAAATAAATAGGAAAAATCACAAAAGTAAAAAAATCAACTAGACTGCCTCCCCAACAATGACGCTAAAAGTTTGGTGTACTATCGTAGGCAACCAAATTTAGAACCTTACTCCAATTAAATTAACAGTAGTAGTGTGAATAAGGGTCGATCCCACAAGGAGTATCTAGCTTAGTTTTATGCAATGTGAATAAGAAAGGGGGGTTTTAAATGTCATGAAGAAAGTGTTATAAAAGAAATCTATCAAAGAAGAAAACCTTGATTCAAGTCAACATCCACCATCAGAATCTCATAACTGATCATTCATGCAATTATAAATCAATTCATACTTTAAATATTCACTATTAGAATTATTTTCCCTATCTCTCCTTCAACATATTTAATTAGAAACCAGCTTCTAATTAACATTAACCACTAAATAACCCAAGACCAGTGCTAAAGGTTTAATTTAATGATAGCATTAAGATTTATAAAGATTAGTGAAGCTAAACAACACAAGCACTAGTGGTCGCATTTAATTTAATCAAATATTCTTCCTAAGATTTAATAACTGTAATAGCAGCAAATTATCAAACCCTAGTTGCTTTGCAAATTAGAAGGATCAAACAATTATGAATTTAATATCTAATCTAGCAATATATTATAATGAATAATAAACTAGTTGGCTTCCTAGCAATTAAGCACAACAATCATAATCATGAACAAAGAAGAACGTTTAATACTCAAAGTATAAATTGAACAATTAAATCAAATTAGATCTCACAGTATATTGATTCTAAGACTTCTGTCTCCTTAAATCAAGAATAAAAGTTTAGCCATGTAGGGCCATGAAATCACCAAGAAAATAAAATAGAAAAGAAAGAAGAAGAAGATTCTCTATCAAAAGCCGCTAAAAAGTCCTCTCTACACCCTAACAAAAGAACCCTCAAAAACCCTAGGAAACTACTATTTAAAATAGAGTGAAAATACACAAAATAATAATTTCTATAGCTTTTGAAAAGTTGGGAATGGAGTCAGGTGCCCGAGCACCCAAATTGCTATCCGGTGGGGTGGTGGTGTGAAGTGGGTTGGCGCCGACAGTGCAGTTTACTGTCCGCCAGACATGCATCCACTATTTTGATCATAAATTCCTCATTTCAACTTAACATGTATGATTCTTCTTGCATTGATTAGATAACTTCTTTATATACAACTTTTATGTTTATTTCTTTTTCAAAATCATCCTCTAAATATGGCAAAATTAGTACACAAGTGATACCATGTGTAATCTTTATCTCCTTTTTGACATATTTTGACACTTTCTCAGCGCAGTTGTCCTTGATGTAGTATTTATCTCTCAAAACTCTAAGCATAAAAGTTATAGAAATTTTTCTTGTGTTTATAGAACATCTTTAATCATCTCAATCGGAGTTGAGTGAGAGAGTTATGCTCAAAATATGGAGTGATGTTGAAGTTGTCTAAAATCCTTCAATTAACTTCTTTTTGTACTTAACCACTCCAATTGTCTCCTAAATCAAAATATAAGAATAATGAGTGCATATACGAGTTAAATAAGTGCAAAATATTATGTGTTAAGGGAACAAAATATAACATTTTCATTCTTATAAATATGTGAAGCTGTGAGCTTGAATTTTTGTTTATGGGTGGAAGTCACACCCAAATTTCATGGTAAGTACATTTTTTCCTCATTAGATTGATGATTTTTGCCTACTAGGGTTTCTTACATTTTGTGAATAGTAATTTTGGGAGAAATTGATATGGGTTGATGTGTGAATCATGGGAAAAATATTTAATTCATTAAGTAAAGTGTTTTGGGGCTTTCTTGGGCAAGAGAATTGATGTTTTATGTTAAGCTAGGGTTCTATGAATAATGAAATATTGAAATTTTTATATTTTATGTATCACTGCCATGGGGAAAATGACTAAATGTTTAATTGGAGTATTTTTGACTTGCTTTAGACATGAGGAAACTGAGTTATATTATGATACATGAAGAAGAAAGTTACCTAATTGAACAGTAATTAGGGGATTTCATGTATAATGACATTATATTATGGTGGGATTGGATTAGAAGCTTAATTAATTTGATATTAAGGCAAATTTAATGTTAATTGTCTTGTAGAATTATTGTATGTAACTAAAAATGGAATTTATATGATGTCTTAATGAAAAATGTCAAGTTAAGCAATGCATGTTATATATTTGATGAATTGATTAAATAAGAAACAAGGTAGAATTGAATATGTGATTCTTATGATGTATATAGGGCCAATTGAGTATGGATGGAAAGATATGGAACTTGAAGAATTATGAGGTAAGTAGGCATGGTTTTGTTGAATGCTTGGGGATAACCATTTGTTTGAATCTAGGCATGCATGATTGATTAGGGATAGTGGATATTCCATGATAATTAATAGTTGATGTTTATATTGATTTTGTGAATGCATGAATGTTAGGGATAATGAATATCCCTTGGATTGACATAAGTAGTGTTTGCTTATAATATGAGCATATGATTATTGTCTAACTAAGTGGGATATAGAATATCCCATTTTCAAATACGAATTGATAATTTATCCAATATGTGAATGCTTGGTTGAATGGGAAGAATAGATATCCCCTTAAGTTGTATTATTTGATAATATTATGCTACATGAATGTGTGGATTGAAGTAGTAGGGATGATGGATGGGGAGAAAGATTTTTCTAAGATTCTTTATTTTGGTGTATAGGATAATTGAATAAGTGTATGTATTGATGGCATGAGAAACATTCCATGTGGATATTTTGATAGGTCTTGCCCAAGTGGCATTGTTATGAGATGTTCATGCAGGTATGACATAGTTATGATATGTGTATATCATAAAGATATGATGTTTGTTTCGGAGTGAAATATGTTATCTTTGGATTAATTATTGTGCATATTTGGATTAATTATTGTTTACTAACATGATTACTTACTTACTTGGCCTGGGACTCATGCCTTCTTATTTTAATTTTTAGCTGGCAGGTCAGGTAAAGAATTCAAACTATGGGTTGGAATTGATGAGTAGGAGTTGAAGATATTTTCTTTTGGTATGATGAATTGGGGTTGTAATCCCCTTTGTATTTGTATAATTGAAATTTCATAATGTATTGTATCCTATAATATTTGTGATTTCAAATGATGTATAGTGAAAAGCATTGGCATGTCATAGTGAACTAATTAGAATATTATAACAGAATGATATGATTTCCCCTGGGATATATTGCCATCATGAATCAGTTTTGATCTGGGCAGATATGGGAATGGGTAAGTTGTGTATGGGGTTATGGTTTATGATATAAATTTATAATTATTGAGATTATTATTGTGTATGATAAATAATTGCATAGGTATATGGTCTTATATTTCAAGGTAGACTCTGCCGGATTTTTGGCAGAATTTTCCATTAGAAATGGGGAAAATATAGAGTGATGGTAAAACGCATAGGCCCAAGGGTAGGATGTTATAGCTTCTTGCTACAGTTGGTGGAAGAGATTGAAGATATTGTTGCTTCCCTGACCCTGCCTATGTTATGCAAGTTGTATGAAAAATCTAGAATCCTAAAGGTATGAAAAAATAGAAAAGATTGTGCAAGAGCAAAAAATAAATGTAGTGGAACTCCTAAGCATAAAGACAATAAAGACACAATTATTATAGTGATTTGGGCCCTCTCTTGGCACCTACTCCACTCTCAAGGTTTCTCCAAACTTGAGTTCCACTATAACTCTTGGAATCATAACCTTCCTTGGTTTTATGAGCTAACTAAGAACTCTACATTGGTTTTACGAACTCACAAAAAACTCTACAACTGTTGGTTTTCACAAGCTCAGCAACAACTCATACAATCTAGTTTCTCAAGAGTTAACTAGCAACTCAACCTTTACAGGTATAGATATACAAGTAAATGCCTCTAACTAGGTTAAGATGTACATATAGTTTAAGCTCAAATAATAAAGGTAAAACATTAAGCTTACAGTGCTTTTTGATCTCCTCTGAAGTGTGAAGATGTAACTTGAAGTTCTATATTCGTTGAAGCTTTTGGAGTGAATGCACCTTTGGGACTTTGAATCCTTATGTTTGATTCATGTTTAATCTTCTCAAAAGTTAGTTTTTCTTCATAGGAACTTGTATTTATAAGTTCTAGATTCAAATTAGTCATCGCTTCCTCAATTTTCTGACTGGTCAAAATGCCTCGTTAAAAACCATGCAATGCTGCTTCATTGTGCTGATTCAGAGCCTTCGAAGTTACACTTTCGAAGCCTCTGAAGGTCAAGGGCTTTGATTCCTCTGATGCTTAACAGGGTTACCTGTGAAGTTCCCTTCTTCACCTCCAAAGCTCCTCTCTTTACCTCTGAAGCTTCTCCAAAACTAGAAATCTTAGCAACATTATTATTAGCTTAAATTAAGTCATTAATAAGTTTTGTTAATCATCAAAACTAGATCCTTAGACTCAACATTCTCCCCCTTTTGCATGGTGACAAAACTTAATAACTTGCACTATAAAATAGTGCTGATGAACTAATGTAAACTCCCACTAAATAATTAATACAATAAGCATAAGAAAGTCTAATTCGTTGTAGCCCACTATGTTAAGATTGGTCCACATTTAACAAATTTTTAAAAGTCTAGTTTCTATTTCTTCTACCCCTTTAAATCATTTTTCCTCAAATGCAACAAGTCTTTACATTCTCTCCCTTTTTGTCATAATCAAAAAGGTCTAGGAAAGGAGAGATTTTTAACAATTTATGATATGAGAGACTGAACTATTCTCCTCCAACAATTCATGATCCTAAACTTCATTTTTCTTGCTCCCCATCATGCATAATCTAAAAACTTTAATTCTTGTATTCAAATCAAAGTTCATCTAGCTTTTAACAGTAAATAAATCCATAATAACGATTATAGAAGGTCTGAATAGGACTAGAATATGATGAGAATATAAAATGTCATATTTTATTCCCTTAATACCTAATATTTTATACTTTTTTGATTCTTATATGCACTCATTATTCTTATATTTTGATTTAGCAGACAATTGGAGTGGTTAAGTGCAAAAAAAAGTCAATGAAAGGATTTTGGATAATTTTAGCATCACTTCATATTTTGGGCATAACTCTCTCATCTGACCTCCAATTGAGATGATTAAAGATGTTCTGGAAATGTAAGAAAACGTTCTACAACTTTCATGTTGGGATTTTTGAGAGAAAAGGACTACATCAAATGAAAATATAGAAAGAATGTCCAAGTCAGGATGAAGTGCAGAGGAGAAGCAACAAGGAGCAAGGTAGTCCGAGGCAGCAGACCAGCACCGTGGCACCCATACTGCAATATCCATCTAAGCATCTAACTCAATTCCCAAATTTTGAATTTTTGCAAAAATTGAATATTTTGTGTATTTTTGACTCTATATAAATAGCAGTTTCTTAGGGTTTTTGAAGGTTCTTTTGCTAAGGTTTGAAGAGGACTTTTTGGCGGCTTTCAACTGAGAATCTTCTTCTTTTCTCTTTTTTATTTATTTTCTTTGTGATTCACAATCCTGTGTGGCTAAACTTTTATTCTTGGTTTAAGGAGACAGAAGCTTCAGAATTAATATACTATGAGATCTAATTTGATTTAATTATTTAATTTATACTTTGAGTATTGAATGTTCTTCTTTCTTCATGATTATGATTGTCATGCTTAATTGCTAGGAGGCCTACTAGTTTATTATTCATTATAATATATTGCTAGGTTAGATATCAAATCCTTAATCATTTGATCCCTCTAATTTGCGAAGCAACTAGGGTTTAAAACTTTGCTACTATTGAAGTTATTAAATTATAGGATGAATATTCAACTAAATTAAATGCAACCGTTGGTGCTTGTGTTGTTAAGCTTCACCAATCTTTATAAATCTTAATGTTGCTATTAGATTAAACCTTTAGCACTAGTCTTGGGTTATTTAGTGGTTAGGGTTAGTTAGAATGCTAGTTTCTAATTAACTACGTTAAAGGAGAGATAGGAAAAATAATTCCAATGGTGAATATTTAAAGTATGAATTAATTTATAATTGCCTCAATGATCAGTTATGAGATTCTAATGGTGAATTAACATGAACCAAGAATTTCTTCTCTGATAGATTTCTTTTATAATAATTTCTTCATTATATTCAAAACCCCCCTTTTCTTGTTCACATTGCATAAAACTAAGCTAAACACTCCTTGTGAGATCAAACATTATTGACACTACTATAGGTAATTTAATTGGAGTAAGGTTCTAAATTTGGTTGCCTACAACAGCACACCAAATTTTTGGCTCCATTGCTATAGTGGCATTCTAGTTGATTTTTGTGCTTTTGTGATTTTTCATATTTATTTTTGTTTTTATTTTAGGATTCAATAGATTCTCCTTAATTGTTTATGACTATTACTTGATCTTTTAATCAAGGTAATTTGCAGTACAAACCAGAAATTGAAAAAACTTTGTGCAGGTTAAGGAGTGAAGTTAAGAGGAATTCTAAAAAAAAGGAAATTATGGCTAGAACTCAAACTTTGAAAGAGCTTACCACACCTGATTTGGATCAACAACCCTTATGCATAACATTTCCTACTTTAGATGCTACTATTAATTTCAATTAAAATCTGGACTAATACATCTCTTGCCACTTTTCATGGTCTTATAGGTGAAGATCCCCACAAGCATCTAAAGGAATTTCATGTGGTGTGCACATGTACAAAACTGATAGGGTTAACTAAAGAGCAAATCAAATTGAGAGTCTTTCCATTCTCTTTGAAGGATTTGGCTAAGGATTAACTTTATTATCTACCCTCTGGGAGCATCACAACAGGGAATGAGATGAAGAAGTTATTTCTAGAGAAATATTTCCCAGCTTCAAGGGTAGCCAACATTAGGAAAGAAATTTGTGATGTGAGACAACATAGTGGAGAATCCTTATATAAATATTGAGAGTGTTTTAAGAAATTTTGTACATGTTGCCCCCATCATCAAATTAGTGGGCAGTTACTCAACTAGTATTTCTATGAGGGATTTCTTTCCACTGAAAGGAGCATGATTGATGCTGCTGGTGGAAGAGCTTTGGTTTATGCACTTGGATCTAGTATGCCTAATTCTCTTCTTATTATATTGATTCTTTCTTCTAGTAATGGTTTTGTGAAGATATCTGCTAGTTGATTTTCTGTTAGGACAAATTCTAAACTAATGTCATGATTTTGAACATGGTCCCTAATAAAATGATGCCTGATTTCTATATGTTTAGTTCTGGAATATAGAATGGATTCTTTGTCAAATTTATAGCATTAGTATTATCACATCTAATAGGTATATCAATAAAGTTAAGGCCAAAGTCTTTTAGTTATTATTTCATCCATAGGATCTGTGCGTAATAACTACCTATTGCTACATATTCAGCTTTAGTAGTTGATAATATAACTGATGTTTGTTTCTTAGAAAACTATGAAATAATTATGCTTCCTAAAAATTGACAAGATCCTGAGGTACTCTTCTATTTACTTTATATCCAGCAAAATTTGCATCTGAGTATTCTATTAAATTAAAATATGAACCTTTTGGATACCATAATCCAAGATTAGGTGTATCTAAAAGATATCTAAATATTCTTTTTACAGCAATATGATGTGAGTCTTTTGGTTTTGATTGGAATCTAACACACATGCATACACTAAACATTATATCAGGTCTACTAGCAGTTAAATATAGCAGAAATCCTATCATACTTCTGTTAAGTTTTTGGCAAATAGACTTAAATCTTTCATTTTGTCCATTTTTATTGAAGTGCTCATTGGAATCTCATACCTTTTTTCATCTTCAATGTTGAATTTCTTCAGCAGTTCTTTTGTATGTTTGGCTTCGTGAATGAAAATTCCTTCTTTCATCTGATTATTTGTAGTGCCAAGAAGAAGTTGAGTTAACCCATTAAGCTCATTTTAAATTCTCCCTACACTGTCTTAGAAATATCCTTGCAAAAGTTTTCATTAATTGCACCAAATACTATATCATCAACATATACTTGAACTATAAGAATATCTTTTGTTGCATGCTTAATGAAGAGAGTAGTATCAACTTCGCCTCTTGAAAAGCCTTTCTCAATGAGAAATTTACTTAGCCTTTCATACCAGGCTCTAGGAGCCTATTTTAAACCATCGAGGGCTTTCTTAAGTTTGAATACATATTCTGGGTTATGAAGATCTTCAAACCTAGGTTTTTGTTCTACATAGACCTCTTCATTAATGAATCCATTCAGAAATGCACTTTTGACATTCATTTGATATAACTTGAAATTCATAAAGGATGCAAATGCGAGAAGTATTCTAATGGCTTCAATCCTTGCAACAAGAGTATATGATTCTTCAAAATCAATGCCTTCCTCCTGATAATACCCTTTTGCTATTAATCTTGCTTTATTTCTTACTATAATTCCATATTCATCTAATTTGTACCTAAAGACCCATTTAGTTCTTATAACAGATTGATGAGTTGGTCTTGGCACAATAGTCCACACATTATTTCTTTTAAATTGGTCTAATTATTCTTGCATAGCTCAAATTCAGTTTTCATCTTCTAAAGCTTATTCTATGCAAGTTGGTTCTATTTATGAAATAAAAGCAAAATTGCCACACACTTGGTGTTATGAAGATCCGGTTCTAACTTTGTCATATACATCACCAATTATCTGACTTATGCATAAATCTCCAATCTTTAGGAAAAATATCATCACCTTCATTGTTTACATCAGTGATGGATGGTTTATTTTCTATTTCTTCTTCATCCATCTCCGTTTCTGATTGAGAAGGTTCTCCTTCCTTATCTTGTATTTTCATTTTCTCAACTGAGGTTGTTAATTCACCTGTTTCATCATCAAATTTACTTTACCTCATAGAGGAGTCATAATTTTCATCAAATTTTACATGAATAGATTCCTCTACAGTCTTACTTTTCAAATTATAAACTCTAAATGCTTTACTAACAATAGAATAACCAAGGAAGATGCCTTCATCAGATTTGTTTTCAAATTTCCCTTGATTTTCTTTGTCATTATTGAGAATAAAGCATTTACACCCAAAAGTATGAAAATATGATACATTTGGTTTCTTGCCATAGTATAATTCAAATGGAGTTTTGTTGAGTATTGATCTAGCAAATATTCTGTTAATAATGTAACATGCTGTGTTCATTGCTTCTGCCCAAAAATATTATGGGTAACTATATTCACTCAACATTGTCCTTGCCATCTCTTGCAAGGATCTGTTTTTCCTTTAATCTATTACATTTTGTTGGGGTGTTCTTAATACAAAGAAAGTTTAAAGAATTTCATTATTTTCATAAAAATCAGTGAATCTATGGTTTTCAAACTCTCCACCATGATCATTTCTTATGACTACTATATGAGAGCTTTGTTCATTCTGTACACATTTGGAAAATACCTCAAAGAATGAAAAAGCTTTATCTTTGGATGGTAATGCCCAGGTAAATCTACTAAAGTCATCTACAATGACATATGCGTAATGTTTCCCTCCAAGGCTTCTCATTCTTGTTGGACCAACTAAATCCATATATAGCAATTGAAGAGGTTTATTTGTGTATACTTATTTATTTGATTTGAATGATTCTTTTACCTGCTTGCCTTTTATGCAAGCATCACACAACTTATTATCAAATTTGAGTTTTGGTAAGCCAACAACTAGATCTTCATTATATAATCTTTCGATTTAATTCTTGTTGGCATGTCCTAGTCTTCTATGCTATAACATGGGTTCATTTTCACTTACAATAAGACATTTGACTTGGATACCACATAAATCCATGAAATACACATTTTCATGTCTCTTGCCAAGTACTACAACTGTATTTGTACTATCTAAAATAGAACAAGTATGAGATTCAAACACAACTTTATAACCATTGTCATAGAATTGACTGACACTCAAAAGGTTTTGTTTCAATCCTTCTACGAATAAAATATTAGAAATTGTAATAGAGGAAGGTTGGCCAATTTTACCAATTCCAACCACTCTACCTTTTCCATTATCCCCAAAGGTAACTGGTCCTCCATTCTTAGCTTTAAGTTTTGTGAATAGCTCTCTTTCTCCTGTCATGTGTCTTGAGCAATCATTATCAATGTACCACTTGCTATTCCTTGTGGCTCTCAAACACACTTGCAATAATAAATTTAAGTTGTAACTTTTGGTACCCATTTAGGAATGGGTCTAGGTCTAAACTGTTTTTTGGATATCTAGTTGTATTTATAACTTTAGCAACTGTCTTGAGAATCCAAATCATATTCTTTTTGAGTTTTGATTTTCTTTTATGATTTTTCTTTCTCTAGTTTCCTATATCTTTCTTTGTTTTAAGTTTGAACAAGGTAGTATTTAAGGTTCTTCTAAGAGCATAAGTTTCTGCTTTAATTTGCTCAAGTTCTAGATTAATATTTTGATCAGCTTTGAGCAATGTGTTTTCTTGTTTTAATTTAGAGCATTCATTAACTATTCTTTCGAGTTCTCTTTTAGTTTCTTTGTGTTTAGCTTTAAATGTTTTAAAATTTGAATACAGTTCTCCTAATAATTCTTCAATATTAGAAATTTCAGGTTTCAAATTTTTTTCATCATTATGGATAGCCATAAAGCTTATTCTAGTATGATTTTCTTCTTGATCCTTTTCTTTGGAGCTGAGTGAGGTGAACTGAGCTTCATTTTCTTCTTATTCTTCACTCGAGCTTTCTTGTATCATGTTTTCCAGCATCTCCCATGCAGTCATCTTCTTCTTTCCAAATTTCTTGTTATTAGAAAAAAAAATTATCAAAGTAAGAGTTATACCTTTTATTTTTGTCTCCTTGCTTTTTATCTAACTCTAGGCAGTCAAATTTCATATGCCTAGGCTTGTTATAGTTGTAACAAATTGAAACTTCCTTTTTCTTGTCTTTGCTTTTGAAGTTTTTGAAGTTGTTTCCAAAACTTTCCTTTTTGAACATGTTTCTGAATCTCCTTGTTATCATTACTATATCCTCATCATCTTCAGAGGTTGAGGCATCTTCTGAAGATTCTTCATTTTCTGATTCTGCTTGTAGACTATTGTTTTCTTGCCTTCGACTTCATTTGGTGCTTTCTGCTACATTAGTACTTCATGGGTCATGAGTGATCCTATGAGTTCTACTATTACCTTCGTTAGATCTTTTGCTTATTGAATAGCAATCACTTTAGGCATCCAATGTCTAAGGAGAGATCTCAAGATTTTCTTTGCCAGCTTGGTCTCTTCATATTTTTCTCCTAAGCTCTTTAGGTTATTGGTGATTTTCTGAAATCTTACAAACATTTCAGAAATGCTTTTTGATTCCTTCATGGAAAAGGCCTCATATTCTTGCACTAGAATATTTATCTTAGCCTCTTTTACCTAGTTTGTACCTTCAATGCTACCTTAAGTTTATCCCAAATTTCTTTAGCAGAATCACATGCAAAAATCTTTTCAAACTCATATGAGGTTAAAGCAAAGTAGAGGCAGTTCTTTGCCTTAACATCACGTTCTACTGCTTGTATATCCTTTGCAGTGTATTTGTCTTTAGTATTGGTTACATTCTTTCCATTTTTCACTACAAGCCATAACTAGTAATCTATGGCAATCAAGAAATTTTGCATTCTCATTTTTCAATACCCATAATTTGTTCCATCAAATAGAGGGGGTCTAGAAGTAGATTGTCCTTCAGCAGATGTATTGTGGAACATACTGCCCATTTTGAATCTCTTTACAAGTTAATATACTGGTAATCAAGATTTAACTAGTGCAACCTGCTCTAATACCACTTGTTGGTCCCTTATGCAATGGTAACTTAAGAGGAGGGGTGAATTGAGCTTTTAAAACTTTTGGCCCAAATCAAATGATTATGGTGCTACCAGAATAAATAAAACAGATTGCACAATAAACAACACAAGATTTTTATAGTGGTTCAGCCCTTTCTCGGTTCCTACTCCACTTCTCTGAGTCAGTCTTCTCTACTGAGCTCAAGTTCTACTAATACCTTGATCAACCTGATCAAATACATGTTGGTTTTATAACAAGCTCACCAACTAAATTACTGGTTTTTCAAACTAACCAGAAACTTTCACAACCTATTGGTTTTCCAAAGCTCACCAACAAACTTACACCTTTTCAGCAAGTTTCCTACTTACTTATCTCTATACATAAACACCAAGCACTTTGCTTGTGTTGCGAAACACTAAAATATAGTATACAGATTAATGCCTCTTACTTAGGCAGATTTGCACATAAATTCAGAATTCTAAGTGAAAGATTAAACAGTAAGAGTAAAAGATTCAAACTACTTGATCGAGTAGATATTTGAACTTCAATAGCTCTGGCTAAGGGCCTGTTTGGCCTGGCGTTTTGGGAGTGTAAACGCGCTTTTTGCAGCCAAAACGCGATTCTATAGTGTTTGGCTGAAATATGAAAACGCGCTTTTCAAACCGTAAAAGCCGGAATATGGCTTTTACACGGAAGCTCGGATTTGGAGCTTTTTCAAAAGCTCTACGTGCAAACGCGCTTCCTATAAGCGCTTAAAAAACACCGCCAGGCCAAACAGGCCCTAAGTTATATTCGTTGGAGTTGAACTTTTGGAGAAAGATTTTGAATGCTCTCCGTGTGATCAGCAAAGTTCAAAAAATATTCAATCAGGTTATTTTTTCTGCTTCTGAATCTCTCTTTTATAGGTTGAGAGAGACTTTTCCATTACTGATCTTGGCAAACCTTCAAACATTCAAAAATATTTTTCTTTACTTTATCTTTTGTCTGACATCTGACTTTGCTGCCTTCTGGTATCAATCTGCTAATTTTGTCGCTGACTTTTCCAAATGTTCACTTTTTGTGTCAAATGTTTCGAAAGATGAGTGAACAATTGGTGTCTTGACTGATTTTGGATAATCTGACTTGTTTTCTTCAGATTTTTCAAAGTGATAGTTATTCTTCTTAGTTTTGCGTTAGTCACTTGTTGAGAGAAGTTCAGATTTTTTAAACTTATATCGCCTTCGAAAAAGTAATCTGAAGCCTTCTACAAACATTTTTGAAGCTTGATCAACATCTCTGAAGCATGAGTTAACATCTCCAAAGCATGGTTAACTTCTCTGAAGATTGTCTGAATATTTTTCAAACCTTGGCTTCAAGTTCTTCAAAGTTTGTTGGTTTACTCCAAAGCATTGCTGATTATTTCTGAAACCTGTCTAGTTATTTCCAAAGTATCTTGTTACTTGTCAGAAACATCTATGACTTCTTTAAGCTTTTCAACTTTCTACGAAGCATGCTGCAACTTGTCCAAAGCTTCTTTGTGCTTTTTCCAAAGCATTCTTGATAATTCCGAAGCTCTCTTGATTATGTCTGAAAGGCGTTGTGACTTATCCGAAGCAATCTTGATTATCTCTGAAGCGTACTGCAAGATCTCCAAAGCTTTGAAAAAGACTCTGAAGTATGCTTTAGTATTTTCTAAGGTATGCTTATGACAAGTCCAAGGCTTGCTTTGAGAATTCCAAAATTTGTTTTGTACTTTTCTCCAAAGTGCGTTGTGACAATTTTCGAAGCTTATAGAGAGGATTCCAAAGTGTGATTTAACATTTCCGAGGCTTACTGTTTTTACTCGCAGACTTGTTCGATGCTTGTTAATGTCTCTAAAGTTTCTCTGTATTTTTTTCGAAGTGAACTGCAACCATTCCAAAGTTGCATTGTGCCTTGTTCGAAGCTTGTTGAGACATCTTTGAACTATATCATGTTAGTTTTTCAAAGCTTCAACCATTTTCTCCAAAGTTTTCCAATTATCTCCAAGACTACACTGATAGATCTCCGAAGATATGTTGAGAAATTTCCGAAGCAATCTAATCTTTTCCGAAGTGTGTTAAAGTGATTCCGAAGTTGCCTCTTTTGACTCCAAAGCATATCTTCAATGCTTTAAAAATTATATTTTCTTAAATCAATTATATTTAAAATTTATGTACTTAATTTTGAAAGAGCATTTACTTCATATCTTCCTTTTGTCATTATAAAGATTATTCTCAAGTTGAATGATTTA